>PVIR01006117.1:0-68380 GCA_004026965.1 Petromus typicus
CCTTTAAAAGGGAAGAAGGCTGGGCCTGGTGGTGCACAGGATACATAGTGAGTTCCAGGCCAGCTTGGACGACATAGGGAGACCCTGCTCCAAAAATAAAAAGTAAAAAAGAAAAGAAATCAAGTGAACCTTAAAGACCTTAAGCGAAACACGCCAGTCAGTAAAAGACAAAGGCTTTGATGTCACCTGAGCGGTTCCCAGAGTAACAGAATCATCGGGGCAGAAGGCAGAATGGTGACTGCTCAGGACAGGGTGTTGGGGCAGCAAGGTACTGCCTTGAGGTGCGGGTGCAGATCTGCACGGTGAGAGCTGTGGAGACGGCTGCCCCAGGGTGACGTCCGTATGGCCTTGCGTCACACAGTAGTGAGAGGGTGCATTTTATAGTGCACGTGCTGCACAACGATCAAAAATTACAAACACTGTTCTTAAAGGAAAAGTACAGTCATGGGCCCAGTTGATCCCATTTTCCTGGTCACGTGCCGTGGTGACTGTCCTGCCCGGAAATCGCTCGTCTCGAGGGGTCTTCATCTCGGATGAAAGCCTGTGGCTTCTCCGTGTTCTCTCGTCACAAGTCCCCTTTATTGGACTAAACGCTGTACGCTGTTCCTGACGATGGTGCGTCAGCCTTGACCCGTGGCGTCTTCACATTTGAAAGGTCCTAATGTCCAAATGTCACCCAACTGGTAAGACTTGTCCCTGTCAACTCGTCCGAGTGGCCCTTTAACTGATTTTTAAGATTTCTCTCCATGCCAGATATAACAAACTTTTATTATTTTTCTTTGACCTTTATGTTACGTGTTCTTTCTTTTGTTTTATTTATGATAGACTAACTGTAGACATGTTGAATAGGTGTAAATAAATCAATCAGTAGTCATCACCTTAGCCTTCTACCTTCGTGTCATGCATAGCACTTACATTCCTTCTTTAAAGAATATCTATCTGCCTATCCATCTCTCTATATATCCTTATACATAAATATACGCACTGCCAAAGCAAGGACATATCTCCTTATATGTGAATAAACTTGTATTTTTTACCAAGTAAGTCTTAAAAAACTGCTTTCAGTATTTGTGCTGTTTTCGTGTCATAACATCCACCGTGTAGTCTTCAAACTGCCATCTCATTCCATACCTTCTTTTCGAGACATTCTCAGTCACACAGCTGGCCCCGAACTCACCACGTCGCTCAGGATGGCCTCGAGCTGGTGGTGATCTTCCTGCTTCAGCCTCCTAAGTGCTGGGACTACCACACCTCGCAGCACTGTTACCTATTTTGTGGACTTTATCACATGCTGCACTTGCTGGAGCTCTTAGTTTTACAAACCAGCCAAAGTGAGGAACTTGAGCACGGCCGCTGGAGGGAGTGAGAGGGAGGATGTACACGCGTCGGTGGGCTCTTCTTGAATATGCCTCATGTAGTTGTCTGTATTTAGGCGCGTTGTAGATTTCTCAACTGAAGTTTTCACGTGGGGAGGTCGGCAGTTGTAAGAAAGAACCAGTTTTCCCGAGTGGTGAAATCTTGTGACACGGTACACGCAGGACGTTGCCGCTGGTGCCGTCTGGACGGACGACACTCCCGCACCCTCAGACCATCTCAGCTTGCCCTTTCTTTTTTCACTTCTCTTCTAACCCGTTCTTAACTCTCTGAAATCAAACCACTCATTTATCCCCAGTTCTATTCCCATGTCCTTTCCAGACGCTTTGCACATAATCTCTGGCCTTCGAGGTTGCTCATGTCCACTCAGTATCATCCTTAGAGATGGTCGGGCTGCTTTGTCTGCCCCTAGTTTTCTCCTTTTCATCACTGAGTAGTATTCCACAGCATGGCCGTCTCTGTCGACCCACTCACCCCCTGGAGGACATCTGATTTGTCTCCAGGGTTAGGGTTTTATGAATAAAGTTGCTACAAAATGCTTGTGTACAGGTTTTCTCGTGGACATACATTTTCATTTCTCTGGAATAAATTCCTAAGTGACACTTGCTGATTCATATGCTAGTTAGTTATGGGTTTCAAAAGAAAGTAATGGAATGTTTTTGAGAGTGACTACACCCTTTCTAATCCCCTGGCGATGTGTGAGTGACCCAGTTCCTCTGTCTCCTTGCTAGCACTTGGGATCACTGTTAATTTTCATGGTAGCACTTCTGATGGGTAAACAGGGATGTCACAGTGTGGTTTTAGCTTTGTTGCCCTAAGAGCTATTGATGTAGAACCTGTTTTCTCGTGCTCACCATATACTGATCTTGTACATAATACCTAGCATTTAAAATATTATTTAGAAGCAGAAGGGAAAAGTACCACGTTATCTTTTATGGTGGATCAAATTGTATTGGTTAAAAGCTCGAGTTCTGCTCTCACCTACAGAGGTTGAAAGTGAGCACCCCCGATTCCCACAGGCTCTCCTCCTCAGGATGGACATCTGTCCTATTCCTTGAATGATTAAAAGAACTTAAAATTTGGCAAGGAGGGGCAGGGGATTTAGCCCAGTGGTTCCGACGCCTCTCTTGCAGGTGCAAGGGCCCAGGTTTGATCCCTGGTAACCACATACAATACTGGGCATGGAGACTCACGCCCAAAAGCAACCAGTACCACACACCACAGTGCCGGACGTGGTGGCTCACGCCTGTCATCCCAGCACTCAGGAGACACAGGCAGGAGGATTGCTGTGATGTGAGTTTGAGGCTGAGCTCAGGACCAGCCTGAACTACAAAGCGAGACCCTGTCTCAAAAATAAAAGTTAGGCAAGGAAAGTAAGCCTGAGTCAAGTCCATATTTACCAACAAAAAGTATAAACAAAGTCTGAAAATGGGATTTGATGCATAGTGTAAGGATTGAGCTTGATTTTATATCTGTGTACTATTTGAAAAATTTTAACATAGCACATTGTCTTAAGCTTAAATGCATCATTACAAGAAACTCAAACTGTTTGCTTTGTGGGGGACATTTTCTATTCCTGCTGAATAAGGAGAAAACTCTAAAAGCTGAACGCGGAGATCCACCTCAGTGCAGAAGTGACAGTGCCAGATTTGTTATGTTTCAAGGTGCTATATTATCTTCATGTCTCTTTGTAACAAGCTGTTAGACAAGTGAGTACAACAGAGAATAAACTTCGGCTCTTACTGCAAAAAAATACGGAACCATCACTGTCTTTAGTGCATTTATATAGCTATGCATGGAGTACCTAACAGGTGCTGATTTTAAAAGGATTAGAGGCTTTGGTTAAAAAAAAGGAAAAGCTTATGAATGAATCAGTGAAGCAGAAAGAGTCAACAACAGAAAACAAACAACCCACAGGGTTTCAGGGCTGTAATATCCAGGAGGAATATTTCCAGTTTGTGACATAGACAGAAAACCAGCACATAGCACACGGCAGCTGGTGGTGAAGGAGCAAGCTCTCCGCAGGGGGCCTGCAGCGTGTGCTCCGGTGAACTCTGGGCTCTGCGGTCTTTGAGATGTTTTGAATTTATACCTACATGCACTAGCAGATCGATCCAATGCAAACATCTGTTAATTTGTGTTCAGTTTTTAACATAAAATGTCACACAGCATCACAGCTTTATGGCTCCAGCACAGCTGTATCTCAAATGAATGAAAAACACAATTGTTACCTGTTAGACTAATTTGGGAAGGAATTTATGTGACCTTAATTTTTGGCAAATGGTAGAAGTCTCTTTTTGTTAGAGTACTAGGTGAACTCCGATGGTATAAAATATAACCCGCTAGATATTATAACCACTAGTCTTCTTGGATGTCTGTTTGTCATGATACTTACCTTTAAGCATGAAGTTAATAATTAAAGCATGATTTTTATATTAAGAGCTTTAAAGTTATAACTCATGAGGACTGACGTGTTCCAAAGAACATGCTGGAGCTTTTACAAGTAACACTGAAAACTAGATACCTTATTACAAATGTGGCCACACTGCATAAAAATAAAGTGAACGCAATGGCAGGTAAACGGCACTAGATCTAGGAAGTAAAACTATTGAGAATGTTTTCTCTGCTACATAAACACGTGTCTGAAGAAATGGAAAAAAATTAAAATATGGTTCCTGCAAAGCTCAGTAGAGCATCTTAGACTAACGAAAGCGCGCTCTCCTCAGAGAACGATTTACAGCCTCGGCACAAAGGTCAGGGGAAGGAGGAAGAAACTTTGCTCCGTGAAAACCGCCCTGTAGCCCCGCAGCCTGCGGTGAGTCACCTGCGGCGCCAGGCCTGTGGGTCGGCAGGGGGTGTTCAGAGCCTCGGTCACTAACAGGTGTGTGCAGTACAAACCTTCACCTCTCTACCCCGCAGCAATTGGATCCAGCTGCTCGGGGTTACTTGCCCCAGAGCAATCATTCCTGTTCCTTCCAGTCAGGTTTCTTCATAGTCTGCACAGGCCACACCTTTTCTTTTCCTCAAGCTGTCTAAATACCACTAACATGGCTCCTGATAAAATGACAAAGATCTTTTCATTTCCAAGAAAGAAGCATAATGAGAAAGAAAGCTAAAAATCACAGGCAGGGAACAAATAGACTGTGATCATATAAAAATGCTGCTCTACAGAGTTTAGACCAGGGTTAGCAGAAGTTCTGAAGTGTGGATCGAGGGAGAGGCTATGAGCGAGGCTGTGGGAGAGTGCGGAGGGCAGAGGGGCTGCTGTGAGGCCCAGGATGGAGAGGGGCCTGGAGCTGGCCACGGCCACGGCCACGACCCCAGCCACGGCCATGACCCTGGCCACGGCCAGCTCTGTGGCACCCAGCCCTGGAGGGAAGACACGTCCCTGGATGGGTCCAACTCCCCTGGCCTAGACAGCGGTGGGTAGGTGCATTTCTAGACTTTGGAGTCTTCCAGGTAACAGGAAAGCCGAGTCTGGATGAGAGAAAAAGTCCAGAAATGGAATAAAACACTCCCAGTGTCCCCTCCCTGAGGACGCATCTGTGAAACAAACCTCCTCTTTAGGCACAGTTTTCTGGTTTGATTCGGGGCTGTTCTTCTTTGACGAATCAGTGCTATAATCCTAACTGAAATTATATGAAGTGGATGAGGAAAGATCTCACTTTTAGGGTTAATAAGGACAAGACTACCTAGTAAGTACAGAATATTTTGCTTTTCTATCTATTAACACACTTTCCCTGCAGCTATTTATCTTCTTTGTAAGTCCTGAAGTTTTATAATTTTTTCCATGTTGTTTCTGGTTTTTATTAAGCTTATTCCTAGGTGCTTTATGATTTCTAATTTTTTTTAGGTTTTTTTTTTTTTTTTAGTTTTTTGAGACAGCATCTGTCTTTGTAGTTCAGTCTGGCCCTGAGCTCAGCCTCAAACTCAGCAATCCTCCTGCCTCTGCCTCCCAAGTGCTGGGATTACAGGTGGGAGCTACCATGCCTGGCACTGTGGTATGTGGTACTGATTTCTAGTGGGCATGAGTTAACCACACATGGCACTGTTGTATGTGGTTACCGGGGATTGAACCCCAGACCTTTCGATTGCAAGGCAGGTGCTGGAACCACTGAGCTAAATCCCTGGCCTGATTTTTAGTTTTTTATTAGAATGTTTGCTTGTATATTATTGAACTGCCTCTTGGTACAGCAGAACATGATCTCTCTATGCATTGATTTTATATATAACTTACTGAACTCCTCTTAGCCCTGTTAGTTTCTGTTTCTAAGTGTGTTTCTCTCTCTTTTTTTAATTTAGTGCCGAGGATCACACACGAGACCTTGAGCTTATGTGTTGCCACTGAGCTACATGCTGCCCTCTTCTTTTCTCATATTGTATCTATTTTTTTTCTTCTCGTATTTCAGAGCAGACCATCCCAGAGTAATTCTGAATGGATCACTGCAGGTGGAAAGTTATTATATCTTCTTCATGAATGAAAAATACTTTTAACTGATTGTATCTCTTTGGTGTTTTTATTTTGCTCACTTTGCTTTTCAAATCATTTTTTAAGACACCCCCCCCCCCCGCCCCAGGTCTTCTTTTTATCCTTTTCTTGCCTCTTTCGTCTTCCTGCTGTAATTCATTGAGACAGTGTTTTCCAGCATGTCAACAAGATTCCTGAAACTCTTCAGGACTTGGTGATCTTTTCTTTCCTGTAGTTTTACACTACATTTTCGTAGACCACTGTTGTTTTCTTTTTTCATCTATGTCTTTCTTTTTTTTTGGACTAAGGATCAAACCCCGTGGTCTACGGCCAAGCTAATCCCCAGCCCTCTTGCTGATGATATGTCAGCAGAGTGGGCTGTGCCGGGCTGCTTCCTTCACACTCAGGGGACGGCTGAGTTCCTGCAGTGAGAACAAGTAAAGAATATCACTAGTCCACTTGCCAGTATTTATGGTTTTCAGCTACTGAGGTTCTAGTCACGACACTTTATGTTGCTCTTCACACTTTGAAGTCATGCTCGGTGTGAAAATTAATGTACATATTGGGTACTTATGACACTCATTTTGTGTGTCGCTGTCCCCAGCACGTAGTGTATACACGTAGTAGTCAGACACTGTCCTCGCTGTGTTCTCAAAGATGTTTCTGAATGAGAGGAGCCTGGAACTGCAGGCTGGTGAAGCAGATGGCCCTCCTTGGTGCGGATGGGCCTCATGCATCTCTGGAAGCCTAAGTAGAAGGAAAAGTTTGGGTAAAAGGGACCCGGCCTGGCTGCGTTTGAATAAGGATGTCGGCCTTGTCTCCCTCTGCACTTGACCTGGAAGTCAGCTCTTCGGGCCTTGAGCCTGTGGCCCGCACCGCCAGCTCTCCCGGTCCTCTGGCTTGTTGACGTCGGGCCTGGGAACTCAGTCTCTCAGACTGCTTGGGCCAGTTCCTTACAATAAGTCTTTACAGTAAATCTCTGTCTGTCTCTCTGCCTGGGCTTCCTGCCTCAGCCTCCCGAGGGCTCGGGTTACAGGTGTGCACCATGACGCCCGGTGTGTCTTTTCATTTAGGTGTGTTTGCAAGCAATATACAGGTGACTTAAAAAACTCTGGCAATGGCAGAACTGTGACCGTATTTGTACACAGCGCATCCCTTGCACCTGGAACAGTCCCCGACACAGAACAAGTGCTTAGTATTTCTCATTAGTATTTATTTAGTATACTTTTGAGTCTGTGAAGAATCACCCAAGATTCTGATATGTATATAAGCTGTACATGGCATAATTTTCCTCATGATAGTGCTTCTTTCCTTTTTTTTGTAGTTTCATAACTATTTTAGTGGACAATTGTGAGAAGTGTTATATATCTATAAACCAGACGTAATTTTGGTGCATTTTAAACAATACTGCATCAGGGCTTAGGAATGACTCGTGTAAATAATACCTCATGTTTCATAAATTAGATCACGAATACAGAGAAGTTAGAAATATCAAAGAGCACAATGATTTTGGGACCTTGAATGAACAACTGCTCAGGGCCCGTCTTCTCATCTGCATCTTGAGGAACATGAGGGCCCTTCCATTCTTACATGTGTGCACGTGCAGCGGCGAGGAAGGCTAACATGACATGACCATGTGTGTAGAATGGTCTCACAAAGTGCACCTACGTGTGGACCGGCATCTGCGGACCAGTGTTTTGGCTGCTGTCGTTATCAGCTTCTGCCTCGTCTGCTTGTAGACATAGCATCTTCTTGTGGCTGTCTCTGAGCACATACTACATTCTGTCATTTCCAGAGGCAACAGTACACTATTATACTCAGTTTCTCTCCCCGATTCAAGGGCATGACCTCATTGGCAGGGAGAGAATCACTGTCAGGAAAATCTTGCTGTTGGGTCCAGGACAAACCATTCAACAGTTGCATAAGTCTCTGTTAGCTTCAAGCTATTCTGCAGGTGCTTTCTGTGTTGACACAGCTCATGTTTACTCTGTTTTATTTATTGCTCTTTCTTTTGGAGGGAATCATAGAGAAAGCAGGACTCCTGCCACCAAGCAGAAGCCGCCCATCCACTCAGCGACTGAACTCCTCCAGAAGGAATTAGGGAATCAGTATGAGGTGCATGGATGAATGAAAAAATCTACCTTCAAAATATACTGGAAAGAGTAAAGAGGAAGCGAGAGTAGACACACTTCTGCCAGGTAGACCCTGGGACTCCTAGAAATGCAGAGGGCAAAGTAAAGGCAGTTCTGTTCATTTTAAAGAGGTAAATAATTGTGAAAGTTCAGACATACTCACAGCTCTACCAGAGAAGAAGGGGTATAAAACAGCATCCCAGCCCTTATGGAGCTTAGTGTTCAGAGATGTAAAAAAACTAGAAACTGGAGCAAGCAAGCAGACCACGATGAAGTGGCTGCAGCCCTCACAGTACCCCATGTTCTAACATCTAAGTATCATTTATATTAACACATCATATTTCTCTGCTGATCTATTTTATCGTAAGCACATGTTGAAATCTTGCCCTCTAAGATAGCACTTGTGAGTCCCGTGAACACATTCTGTGAGTATAATATATAGCTGTCTGGAAAGAGATCAAGATTTTGGAAAACATAGCAGCTTCTGTCCAGCTGCCAGTCCCGTGCCTGGATGGCCACTGCAAAGACTAAACATATAAGAAGTAGTCTTCTTCCTAATGTGAAAGGCATGCTTGTGTCCCGTGGAATGAGAGGTATGTGTGGTATGAGAGCGGGACCGGGGTCACTGCAGGGCTCGCGGTTGTAACGCGCACTCCGGAGTCACGGCCTACTCATGGACAGCAGCTCCCGGTGCTATGGGAGCGGGACCCGGGTCTCTGCAGGGCTTACGGTTGTAACGCACACTCCGGAGTCACGGCCTACTCATGGACAGCAGCTCCCGGTGCTATGGGAGCGGGACCCGGGTCTCTGCAGGGCTTACGGTTGTAACGCGCACTCCGGAGTCGCGGCCTACTCATGGACAGCAGCTCCCGGTGCTATGGGAGTGGGACCCGGGTCTCTGCAGGGCTTACGGTTGTAACGCACACTCCGGAGTCACGGCCTCCATGCTTCACCTCAGTCTTGAGTCTGTTTGATCTCATGCCACCTTTCCACAGCATTTATCTAATATTTCTTTTACAAAGAGGTTGAGTTTTTAAATTCTTTAATAGAATTTGGTGAAATAGAAGGCTCAGAAATACATGCAATTTTTATAAACCTCTACATTTGAAGTCTGAATGGACAATATGTATTTATTTTTGGTTTTGTTTCTTCCCCTTTATTGAGTTTATTGGTACATTTTAGGTGTACATCATGATCATATTCAACATGGAGAATTTGTACCTGTACAAGATGAGAAAAAATGAGAATCAAGATAAATTAGGTACAGCAACATGCATTTAATGTTTTATAGAGTGGAAGTTTAAAGCTTGCTTTTAACAATTTAAAATACTTGTATAAATTATAAACAAGCTATACAAGCTACTGATTATCATCTGTCACTTGATAAGATTAATATTTATCTAATTTTTAAAGTAAGATGTTTGCAGACTAAAATTTGGAAATGTGATGTATACAGTTTGATAGATTTTGATAAATGCATTCACTCATGAAGCCATTATCCCAATGAAGACAAACATTTGTATCAGTCCAGATAGTTTTCTCATAAATTTTTACAGTTCAGCCTCCACACCTGTGGGCAATCACTGTCCTGATACCTGTCACCATGAACTGGACTGGCCTGTTCTTGAACTTCACACATGGACAGATACAGTTTGCTTCTTTGAAGGTTGTCTTAGTATACAGTATAATTAATGTGCTGATTATTGAGGTTGATCAGTCACTGTATTAGTAATCCTTTTATATTGGTGAATAGTATTCCACTATAGGCACATATCATTACATGTTCATACATTCCACTGTTGATAGATATTTTGTTTGTTTTCTGTTATGTGTCAAATGCTCCTAAATACATTCTTATGCATACGTTCTGTGCAAGTATTTCATTTCTCTTAGGTACACAGTTAGGGGAAGAATTATTGAATCATAGCCTATGTATATATATTTAGCTTTATTTTAAAAATTGTCTTTTTTCCAAGGTATTATGTTAGTTTACATTCCTTGGAGAGTCCTATTGGGTCAACCTTCTCACCAATTTTTGATGTTGTCAAGTCTTTCAATTTAATCATTCTAACTTTAACTTGCTTATTCTTTATGAGTAACAATACTGCTCACCTTTGTGTATGTTTATTAACCTGTGTTGGATCTCCTGTGTGAAGTGTCTGTTCAAGGATTTGGCTCATTTTATACAGTGCATAATCTTTAATATTTATCTGTTGTTTTTCTTTAGATATATTACTCTAGAGAGAAGACTTTTTTGCATGATTGTTATACATGAGCACTTGCTACACATACAGTATGCATGTATGTATCTATTTGTGGTATGTGTGACAGGTGAGATATGATAAATGCTGCTCTGAGCTCCGTCCCTAGAAAGGTTGGGTGGGGTCCCCGACATGGAAGGGATGCGCCGACCCAGTCACAGCACGTGGCAAGTTTCATCTCTTTAGTACAGTGTGCTGGTGTGAGCTACAGTAGAGAGAAGGTGTGTTTTACCATGTGCCATGAATCATGGATCAAGAACAACAGAGTAACAGCAAATTTTGTTTGAAGCTGAAAAACTGCTAAAGACCCACACACGACGAGTTCAAATTAGTTTATGATGGTGTTCCAGTGAGCACGATGAAGGGGTACGATGCTCCGAGTGATTTCTTCCCAGCTGTCATTTGGCTGGAGATGGGCAAAAGTGAGAGTCTCTCCAGCCCAGAAACCTGAGAGTGTGCTGAGTGAGTGAGCCACGCAGTTCCATCCGGTGGGGGATGGGCCACTGGGAGCTGAGGCCTCAGACACCTCTTACGGTTCCGTTCTAAGTGTTTAACAAACAGTTCAAGCACGAAGTCAGTGAAATTTGCTCCTTGCATTTTGACTGTCAGACACGAGCAATAGCACTTCTCAATTTCACTGGCATTTCAAGATCAAACTGCATCAGACACCAGCTATCATTAGAAGGAATGAAGTTTAGGTTTGTGGTTATGATCCTGTGACCAGGGTTCAGCGTTGTAAGGGGGACTGCCCGCCTCTTACTGTGAAAAGCATGCCCAGTCCACATTCTGCACCAAGGCGGCATTGCTCGTGTCTTCTGACCTTGACGGAACTGTGCAAGCTGAGTTTGTACCATGTTCAAGAGACGCTATGTGTAGAAAACAACCTGAAAAAGGGGGAAATGGTTTCATGCCCCTCCATGACAGCACTTTTGTCATCTATTGCTTCTGGTACAACAGTTTTGTCCAAAACACACTGTAACTCATCTACCTTCTTCAATGGGCTTGGCAACTTCTGGCTCTTGTTCAAAATCAAAATAACCATGAAAGGTAAATGTTTTGTATTAATTCAGGACATGGAAGCAGCTCAATGATATTGATACTCATGAGAGATGATTTTCAGATTTGATTCCAAAAGTGGCAAGAAGAACGGAGTAAATACGTTTAAACAGAGGAAGAGTGTTTTAGGGGAATTACAGAAATGGCCGTATGTTCCTTACTGTAATACATTTAAAAATTAAACATGAACTATCTATTGATCACACCACATACTTACCTGTGTGTATTTCTCCCATTCTGTGACTTCTCCGTTTATATCTTCTAAATATTTGGTGTGCGCAGTTTAGTGACTGAAGCCAAGGCCTTCACACTGAGCTCCATGCCCAGTCTCTTCCGTCTTTTAAATTTTGACGCAGAATCTTTTTAAGTCACTAAGTTGCCAAGGCTGGGCTGGAACTTGCCATCCTCCTGTTTTAGTCTCCCTGAGTGCTGGGAGCCACTTTTGGATAAATGTAATCTTACATCTTTTAGTTCCCTGTACAGCATTTTCTTTTGTAAGCTTTTATTTCTAGCTTTGTGTTGCTCTACAACCCAAGTGTAATGAATTTTTTTGTGGTGCCTGAAGGAACAAAGTTTAATTTTTTTCTCTGTGCTTATCTAGACATTGCAGAAGCATTTGCTGAGAAGATTTTCTTTTCCCCGTTAAATTATATTGGGACTTCGGTGAAAATCAACCTATTATGTGTGTTTGGACTGATTTCTGGTCTCTGCTGTGCTTTATAAATCCCACAGGATTTTCTGCATGGATGATCGTGCCACCTGTGAGTGAAGCCAGCTGTACACATTCCTTTCTAATCTGTTTTTTTTTTTTTTTTGGTCCTGTGGATGGAACTTGGGTCCTTGTGCTTCCAAGGTAGGTGCGGTACCACTTGAGCTAAACCCTCACCTAACCCTTCCTTTCCAATCTGAATGCTGTTTTTACCCCAGACATATGTTATAAAACCCAGTAAAGTGTTGAGTAGCATGGATTTTTCAAGCAAATGTCTGTTTTCCCCACCAATTTTCTAAGCAAATTAAGCATGCTGTATATTTCTGTTGACTTAGCTTTTATTACATATTCATATATGTCTTTACTTACTTTTTCTAATTAATGAGTTTATTGTTATTATATGAGAGTTATACAAGCATATTTAAGATGAGTAAAATATGAGAATATGATAATATCCTAAGGCCCAGAATGGTGTCTGTTGCCTCGAGGTAATCAAATACATGTCCCGCAATGCACAGGTCTGCAGAACACACTTGGGGTTCTGGGGTTCTGTCTTACCTTTCTGTGGTTTTTCCCTTGAGAAAACAGCGCTGGAGAGAGCTAAGCTGAGAGTCTTGGTTACTGTCTTAAATGGAGAGTCTACAGGGGCCAATATGTACCACTATCATCTTCAAAAAGTTCCAGAACAAATAACAGACAAACAAGATTATAATGTCCTACTTGCAATCTATTGTTCAAATCTGAGTAGAATATTAAGTCTCCTGATTTAATGGGCCTTTCTACATAGAAAGAACTGATCCCAGCATAGTCAAGGGTCATTAAAATGCTTTCTGTTCTTCTGAAGGGGTTGGTTCATTAGTTCAGAGACAACTGCAATTTTTATCCTGGAATTGCCTCTCCAGTGTTGGGGCCTCAGAAGAGAGCAGCCACTGGGGTAGGAGACGGCTCTTCATAAGGCAGTTAACACAGCTGGGCCATGTTCTCCCTGTGTGAGCCCGCTGCTCCAGGCACGGTGCTGGCACGAGTTCGGGTGGGTTGGTTCTTCCTCGAGAGACTGTTCTAGGATCAGCCTTCACAGGGATAAAATTTATCTTAAAAACTGAGAGCATTTTCAGAAGAAAACAAGGACAACTTCAGGAGTATTTCCATGGATATCCCTTTATCTTTGCCAAAAAGTAAGGAGACAAGCCTACAGGCTCTGTTCCATTTTGGTCCAGTTGCAAATATGTGACATTTTGGGAATCATGGGCTGTGTTAGTCCTCACACCCATTTAATCACAGTTTGGTGCCTAGGGTTTGATGGAATAAAGTAGTTTGCAGGTTGAGGGCAGTTTGGGTTTCTGGGATTTTTGTAGCAACTATGGTTTCAAAAGAAAATGGAAAAAATAAACACAGCAACCCAAAGGCCAGCTGGCTTGACTCTGGCGGGGGCACTCCGGACTCGTCACCAGGACTGGTTTTCTTGTTGTTGTTCAAAGTGTAAACAGACTTGTGCAGATTCTTCCTTTGTATATTTATATTTGAAGCAGGACCAGGATGGGGTTGTTCCCCATGGGACATACATTTATATAACCTTTAAAAATTTTAATAGAGGGCCCAGATTTCATATTTATTAAAACCGAGAGCAAAGACCTAAAGGAAGTATATTTATTCACTATTGATACCGTTTCCTCCTCCTTTAAGTGAAACTAGGGAACAATATTCTTCACCCTAAGTGGCCTATTGTTGTCTAAAGTGTCCAAGAGTTTCAGAAAATGTAAATATCAACCCAGAGACTGAGACGTGTGGTGATTATTGGTCAGACTTACCTTGTAGGTATCAGAGGAAAATGTATAGTTCAGAGGCTTAGTGGAGATTATCTGAGTCACCGGAGTTTACACAGAGGCATAAGCTGGAAGTTATCCACCCGTGAGCCTCTTCTCCACGGATCTGGGGAAAGCCTTTGAGACTGAATTTCCATTACCATAGTAGATCTAATATTTTTAAACATGATAAATTTTAAATTTTGATATTTATCCGTGTGTGTGATAGTGTGTTTGTTTGTATGTGAGTGTGCTCATAGCCTACATTCAAAATATGTTAGGGACTTTGGCTGTGTTGGAATCAAATCCAACAGTCTGGGAGAGCCACTGTGATGTTGTAAAAAGTGTGTTACTCGGGGTTTACAAACTTAATTCAGGTTCTGCTGGTGTTTGAGTTCCTTACTATTCAACATGGCATTTTAATATATTCTTAGACTTTAGGAAAAAAAGAAAAAATCAAGGGTGCAGTGGATATTGTTAGGATGCCCAGTAAAGTCCATCCTCTCTTCTTCCGTTTAAAGGATGCTGAGATTTGGAGAAGTCTCTGTGTGCCTGTCGTAGAACAGCCATGAAATCACAGTAACTACTGTGAGACTGACCTGGGCATAGGTGTGGCTGTCTAAAACCAATGGGACATCTTGTCTCATTGGCCACCAATTAGATAAAGCTTCCAAGAATGTTTCTTCATTCTCTAACTGCCTGTAAAGAAAATAGGGTGGGAAGATCCAGGACCACTGTAGCTACATAGGCATTGTTGCCACTATGAACACACTTGGCAAAGCTGAGGCCTTGGGAGTGGGAGAGAGAAGGAGGAAGGGCGAGAGATGAGAGACAAACAAATCACAGGAGTGTGACTCCATTTGGGCTCAAGGTCTGGGTCGAGGCCTGGACCATCCAGTTAGGCAGCCCAGTCAATTCCTACCTTTTTGTTCTTCAGTTAGGTCTGTTTCAGCCAAGGCACTTCCACTTGTGACCATGAGCCCCCTAATGCAAAGGGTCCTGTTACAAGGTAGTCGCTATAGGAACACTGATAGAATTTCTATGTGGATGGAAATTTTCTGTAACAGCATGATGGGTGGAGAAGCAGTTAGCCACACTGGGTTGTGGTTAGTGATGGAGGAAGTAAATTTTTAATTTAATTTGATTAATTGAATTTTAAATAGCCACATAGAGCTACAGCTGCTTTGTTGAGCAATGCATGACTAGATGGCTACGATCTCTAACAGTTCTAATGTTATAAGGTTTTATGAGTATACTCCCATGCATGTCATATCCACGGATGGACCCATATACAATCTACAATAAAGCGTGTTCTCATCACATTATTAGCAGATTTCCAATAAAAATGAACATACTACATTACTACCTGCATGTCTTCATTCTAAAATGCAGCATTAATTCTTGAGCAGACAATAACAGAGCAATACTGTATCTATTATTACCTTCCCCAGAAGGCAGCTTATCGCTAGTAAGACTCTGATAAACAAAATAAAATCACTAATGGTCTTTGAAGACTATGAGGATATATGTAAATACTCCACATGGGATGCCTTTTTGTTTTTATTGGTGCATGTCTGCTCTATGTGATGAGCTCCTTCATCACAATGACCTGTGTGTGCATAATACATCGTCAGTCTTTTTTTTACTACCTTCCCATTCCTGTCCTCCCTTCATCCCTTTGTCCCCTTCTCTATGCAAAAGACCTATCTCCCTGTTTCTTATATCTGTCTTTTACTTCATTCTTTAGTTTATTTGTAGTTTCTCATATAAGAGAAGCTATGCAATATTTAAGCTTGTGTGTTTGACTTATTTAACAGTGGTCTCGAAGTGGATCCATTTTCCCACCAGTGATCCAAGTCCATCTTTCCTTGTGGCAGAGTAATACTCCATTGTGTATAAATACCACTCTTCCTTTATTCATCTGTCTGTTGAGGGACATCTAAGCTTCTTCCAAGATTTAGCCATTATGAGTTGTGCTTCTATAAACACACATGTGCTTGAATCACCACAGTCTGATGTCTTTCTTCTTTCTTTCTGTCTTTTGGAGGCAGTCAAATCATCTTTGCATCTCTGAGTTGCAGCTTATTTGGTCACGATGTATGATCTTTTGGCTGGTTTGTTGCATCCCACTTCCTAGTATCTTGTTGACGATTTTTGTGGTTATTCAATATAGAATGTGGGACACAGTAAATTTTCCGTGCATGGCAGTTGAACATGTCCCTACTATTGCCACTTTAGATTCACATGAATGAACAAGTCCTGTCACTCTGTCACATCTGTGTACCTCTAAGTACAATAGTAGTGAGAGGTTATTGAGATATGGACATATTGAAGTTAGAATACAGCATAGAGCAAGAAATCCAACAAAATATAGCTGCAGAACTTTGAAACCATACTCTTAAGTGAAAGGAACCAGAGACACGTGACTGAATAGCACCTTGTTTCTCTGGTGTGTGTGGGACCAAGATGTGTAATAGGAATTGGGAAATGGGAAAAAAATGAGGAAGGAAGAAAGAAGGAAGGAGGAACAAAGGAAGAAAGGGACAAGAAAAAAAGAGAACAGAGGGGAAAATGGAACAAAGCTTTTGTGAATAAGGAAGAATTTGAAGAGAGGGGGGAGTGGGAAAAAAAGAAGCAGCAGCAAGATATATCATGTAAGGTACAAATTCCCTATGATGGATGTTATGACATATCTAAAACATATCAATACATGTTTTGTTTAAGGTAACATTAAGTGTCTGTCATCACTGACCGGGAAATTAGTGTAAGAGAGAAAATAGGAACAAGACCTGTTGGTTAGATGGTCAGGACGCTGTGCCCTCTCTTACGGTGCTGTTCAGCGTGCTTCACTTTCCCCAGTCTTCCGGACTTCCTGGCAATCCTCAGGACAGTACACAGGCCACTACGAGTAATTCGCAGAAAACTCTACTTGTCCTTTAGGTTCTTTTACAACACTAAGATAATTTTCTCCGGGCCATTTGATTGTGAGGAGGACTTCAATTTTACCATTTGAGATGTGATGGGAAAACTTTGTCAATTAAACTTCATTAATTTAATGTCTGAATTAGAGCTGTTTCTTAAGATTTCAAAAATTAGAGCACTAATTTTGATCTTGTTCTCTATTTCCTTTGGGGGACATTTTTGCTGCAGGGAAAATCCTTTTTTTCTTAAGTTTATAGTACTGAATTGTGGTCAGAGACAGAATTATAGAAATTTGGTGTCATGGATTTTTCTGTTTCTCTCTTTTCCCTCGGGGTGTCACGTTATGGTTTCCAAATGGTGAAACAATGCCTGAAACAAGCAACCCTACTGACTCGGTCTCGGGCTGGTTCGTGTTTGGGTTGGGTGGCAGGAGACCAGCACAGCGACACGGATAACATCTGTGGCATTTTAAAGTCATCCCGGTTCTTTTCACAAGACACTGAAGGTGGGGACTGGCGGCAGAGTGGGTTTTGCAACTGAATCATCTTATTAAAAATGATCACTAGGGGCCAGGGAGTTAGCTTAGTGGTTCCGGCGCCTGTCTTGCAAGAGCAAAGACCCGGGTTCGATCTCTAGTAACCACATACAATACTGGGTGTGGAGACTCACCCCAGCAGTCCACCATGTACCACAGTGCCGGGCGTGGTGGCTCACACCTGTAATCCCAGCACTCGGGAGGCAGAGGCAGGAGGATTGCTGTGATGTGAGTTTGAGGCTGAGCTCAGGGCCAGCCTGAACCACAGAGTGAGACCCTGTCTCAAAAACCCTAAAAAAAAAAAAAAAAAAAAAAATCACTAGACTAATTTTCCTAGTAGATCGTGGTGGACACTTTATAAGTGGAAAGGCAGAATGAGAAGGTCAGGCCCCATTGGAGTCAATTCTGCGTTATGTTGCTTCAACATGGATCTATTTCAAATATTTTTTGAAGTACAGTATGAAATTAAATTTGCAATTAGGAATAATCTGATCTACAAGAACATTTTTCCTACTATTTCAGAGGTTATAAGAGACTCATCTCAGCTACCTAAAGAAGCTCGTACCCTTCACACTCTTTAAAAAAGACCTATCAGCAGTTAACTGTTGTGCATGGCTGTGGGAGACAGAAGGGCATGTTCCCGGGTGCGCCCCATTTCTTCCCGTCTCAGGTGACAGTTGGGATGCCAAACATTTTCTCCAAATCTATGTACATCTTTTTGCTACCAAAAGATTGGCTTCAATAAATATTGTTATAAACTATGATTATATTTCTAAGATAACTCATCCAAAAAGTATTTCCGCTACTTAGGAGTTAGCTTGGCTTTCAGGGGTAGGATAGGAGCTAACAATGGATTTCAGAATTATTTCTAGGAAATGTCATCCAAGTTCTGAAAAGCAGGAGATAAATCTTTAGAACATAATCCACATGGAAATTGGGCTTCTTGTACTTTCAGCAGCTATAAAGTCTGAATTTTCTGGCAGTCTAATTTGACTTATGGACAACAGTACAAAGTAAATTACTGATTAAAAATATTAAAAGTATGCAACATAAAAACACCTCACAATGCAAAAATAGTGATGGAAATCAAAGACTTCCAGGCATATTCCGGAGGACATTCTGCTCCTGGTAGCTCAAAGTAGCATCTGACTGGAGAAATAAATGTTATAGTTGATATATGAATACAAAAGATGCAAGAGGCCAAGGCTAATGATATCATCCATGGGATATTTTCACTTTGAAAGCACTGAGAGACCCAGTAGTGAGTCATAATTGTTATTTCCAAACTAGATCAATTTTGAAGGAAGTCTGTTCCGGAGACTAGCTGATCAATGTCATATGTAATGGGAAACATTTGCTCCCTGGCGAGGTTAGTGCATTTAGGTGGACAGTAATGTGTTGCAGCTGAAGGGTGGAGATCCTCTGAAAAGAACTCAATTTTTTCTTTGCCAAATATAATGAAAAAAGTATGACTTCCAGTCACCCCACTATTGATAGTCATTTGAGAGAGATTTTTATAATGTGACTGTTTCACACACACACAAAAAAAAAACACTGAAAAATAGGAAGAGAGGTTTGTTAGAGCTCAGTAAGCAGCATGAAGCCATCAGCAGACTTAACTACAGGATCGAGGACATGGACCGAGGATTAAGCTCAGTGGTTCTGGTGCCTACCCCGCAAGCACAAGGTCATGAATTTGATCCCTGGTACAATAAAGTAAAATGAAAGAAAGAAAGATAGAAGGACTTACATTAAAACAAGGGACAATGACAAATTAAAAGAGAAAGAAAGCATTCCATAAGCCACATATTACGATGGACTAGATAATATTTTCCTTATGGATAAATCCTAAATATCAGGGCTTAAGACAACAAAGATTTAGTTTTTTATTATCTTACATGTCCAGCATAGTTCTTGTGCTTGTCTGAGGTCTTTGAGTGTTCACATGAAAGGTGGAAAGAACACTTCAGGATCCAGCAATGGCGTGAAATGCCTTCCCCAAGAAGAGCTGCAATTACCTTCCGATGCATTTCATTGGCCGAACAAGTCATGTAGCCACGATTAACTTTATTGTTTTAAAAAAACACTTTACTGAGGATGTAGCTCAATGGTGCCAGGTCTGCCTCATAAATGCAAGGTCTTGATTTCTATCTGCATGTGTATTATTTATACAGACTAGTGGTTTTTATTTTGGCATATTCATACATGCATATAACATACTTAGGTCATTTCATCTCCATTAGCTCCATTTTACCTTCTACCCCTGCCATCTCTTTCTTTTCCATTTAGTCTCCACTTTGCTAAGGTTGTGATGATCTTTACTAGAATCTGATTCTGTTTTATTCCTGGAGAGAAATAAATTGGAATAAATTGAATACGCATCATACCTATGATACCATACCAGATTTGACAAAAATTAAATAAATAAAAATAATTAGAGACAAGTGACCATGAGGTACAACGAGGAGCCGCAGGCGCAGTGACTAACAGCCCTGGAGGAGCACTGTAAACTGCAGAAGAAACCTCTAAAGTTTACCGCCAATCAATAGGTTAACAGTAAAGTATTGCTTGGGATGAACAGTATGATGCAAGTAATCATGAAAATAGTTCAAAGGTCAATTCCAGGAAAAACTTTATTGGTACTGTATTCTTTGGATTTGCCCTGAGAAGGTAAAAAAACATTTCCTAGTCACTTAGTTAGGAAGCGAGGGTGTAGTTAGTAGACTTCGCTCTCATTCTTCTCAGGCAGGGAACGTTCTGTGTGCCTACTGGCCTCACAAGGACCATCTTGTGCGGCGACACGCAAGGGGATCAGTGCGGAAGAGCTTCGCTCTGGGCTGGGGTGGCCCGAGGACCCACAGGGGCCCCGAGACCCTGGAATACCCTCAGTTACAGTTTCAGCCTACTCCTCAGTGGACAAGGGTTGTTTGACTGTCGAACAACAGGAGGTTTGGTTTTGAAAAGCCAAGAATTACAAGTTCGAGAGTGAGAGTTCTCAGTTTGCTTCTACATTAATCTATTTAATATTTCAGAGAAGTACCATGCACGCTCTCCAAGCCAGTTACTGTAATTCATGTGGCCTTACTAGCTGCTGTCTGTGGGTGTGTTGTGCGTGGTTTTACCTTACTAATGTGTGTGTGGGAGTGGGAGTTTCACAAAGTAAAACTTGCTCTTACCACACACCGTCAATGCTGCTACAATTGAGTTGATTCTGTGCTGTCTATTAAGAAGGCTGACTTCACCCCACAAAGATGTTTTGTGATCCACTAAAGGATCACTACCATAGTTTGGAAATCAGTGGCCAGAGAGACACTTGTAGCTGGTGTCATACAGAGATCCAGCCCTTAAGTCTTTTTGTAGGTCATGTTTTTAGGCTATGGCTTCAGCACTGATCATGTGTGCTTGTGACAGGAGGCCGAAAGGTGTAGCTATACTGAGTCTAAGAAAATAAGCTGAGCTTAAAAAAGCTATGTGAATAAACCAGCACTTGTGTCTAAAAGATTGTAACTAGGTGTATTAAACAGAGGAAATGCTTAAAATTTTATTTTACTTTTGTGGACAGAGACATGAGTGAAAAGCATTATATATGGTGAGTATTTCAGGACTTCAGGCACAACATGAACCATCAGTGTTAAGTTTTGTCAATGTAATCAGGTAAAACTGAGTTGAAAAACAGACAAAGAGCTTCTCTGCATCTTGGGACCATAATTTAGTGTTTGTGTGTGTGTGTTGGGTGGGTGGAAAATGAGAACAAATTCTGTATCACAGGAGGGGTACTTTAAGGATCCGATGGTGCAGAACTTGAAAACATGTCTAAAGAAATAGCAGCTTGCAGTCTGATACTCTGGACTACTACAAGATCTGTAAAAGAAATGTTACACTTCTTTCTTACACTCTCAAAGAGTGAAACAAATAATTAATTCAACAAACACGCGTTAGGTCAGAGGTTGTAGAAGTCTGGAGCAATGGCAGCTTTCCTGGCCCCGAGGGAGTACAGACCGGTGAGAGCGGCATTCGAGGCCTTGTCTTCCGTGCTCCGTATGTTTTGTGGTGGTGCTGTTTGCTTGATGTACGTCTTTCTCAGTTTTCCTCTACTGTGAGAAAACATACTGAGATAAGTCTGTTTAAAGGAGATGAGGTTTATTTTGGCTGCAGTTTCATAAGGTTCCATCCACGGTTGTTTGACCTAACTGCTTTTAGGCCTGTGATGAGGCAGCATGTCATGGCAGAGCACAGTTGACCTTGGGTGGGCAGGAGGAAAAGTCAACTTTCTCGCCAAAGCCCTCTCGAAGCCAGTTAGGCTGTGAGCCCATAAGTGGATGAATCCAAGTGACATAGTCACCTCCCGAGAGCCCATCTCTGAAAGCTTTGGGGACCAAGCCTTCAACTGATGAGATTTGGAGGCCACTTAAGGCCCAAACCACACGTGTGTCACCTTGCACACGGGACGACTGGAGTGTCCTGACCTATGGCTGGCCTGCTCTGTGTGGTCGCTGGCTTGTGGAAGGCTTTCAGAAGTCTCCAGTTGTGTTTAGGGTGAAACCTAAACTTCACAGGGAATCTGAGCTTCATTTCCAAAATGTCTTCGCTTTCATTATAGCTCCTTCCACTCTCGGAAAACATAACGTACGCTCCCTTTCCACCTGAATGTGGGTTCTCTGCCTGCTGTCGCCCCCCAGGCTGTGGTGCGTGAGCCTTTCCTCTGGCTCCCTGGCACCCAGAGGTGCTGCCTCCAGTGCGCAGGGCCTGTCCGATCGCCCATCTGTGCATCAGAACAGCAGGCGGCCGAGAGTCGGTGTACAAGCGTTAACTCTGAGTGAATGCTGCAGAATCCCGCTGTCTTTCCAGCGCACACACAGGGAGCTGCGTCTGAGGATTAAAAGGTCACTGGCTTTCAACTCTGGGTAGAGTCTGACGAGGATAGGTGAGCGAGGTCTCTAGCACGAGGTCCACCTCCTCTAAGCCGAGGACAGGATTGGCGGCTAGGGATCAGGAGCGATCCAGGCGTGGGGCGGGCTCCTCTAACTTCCCTGGCAGAAGGAGAGCGGAGGATTGCATTGCTGCAAGCGCCTCAGCTTATCTCCTCTCGCTGCGCTGTTAGGCCTCCTCGCCTTGTGGGAAGCCAGCGTTCGTCTCCTGCCGGTGGGCTGGCACAGTGCCGCCCGGGTGCTGGATGGCAGGACAATCTTGCGTGAAGGCCAGCACGTTGTCAGTGGGCAGTGCCAGCCCTGGGAAACAGTGCCACTTTTGAGAGGCACAAAGAGCCACTGTCCTTGCCTCTCGTTTTCTCCTCCAAAACCTGTCAGAGTCCAAAGCTTGCTGTGGCGACCACACCGGTCCCCGGAAGACTGAGCGGGCTGCAGTCGCTGCACCTGCAGGAGCAAGGCCAAGACCCAACCCCCGGGCACAGCCCACCGGACAAGGGCAGTCGAGTCTCCTCTTGTCATGAACTGTAATCTGAAATAAAAATAGGCTTCACAGAAGACACTGTGTCCCAGCCCCTCCTTTTCTGCAGCATCTGTCTGTTCTAGACTGTCCTGTCCTCACTGACAGAGTGAGTCAGATCCTGCCCAGCAGGAAGTGACATTCCCTGGTAACGTCCACCCACACACGAGTGTTCTCGGGTGGTCCCACTAGATCCCCTGAACACAAAAGCCCTAGGAATTATTTAAGTGGAGGCTATTCACCAGGTGTGCTCCATGCCAGCCAAGAGATCCTTCCTGGACCTGTAATTAGGAGCTAGCAGAGGAAGCACGTAATTCATGCTTGAGCCTGTGGTCACCTGGTGACCACATTAATGGCTTCAGTGTGCACCGCAGGCCCCCAGATTCACGTGTAGAGAGCACTAGTGATGATGAGAAGAGACCAAAGGATTAGGGCTGCTGTTAAGAACACTGACTTGACAAACCCAACTGGGCACTTACCTGATGCCTGGCGGTGGCTGGAATCACACAGGTGGAGCTCAGATTGCTTTGAGCTGAGTGGGGAAACCAAACCTTATACTCACTCCGTTACTGTGGGTGGGGCTGGTGCTATAGGCCTTGTGCACTGTGCGGTGGCTCAGGGACAGTGTAAGGGCATGGCAGGAGCCTGAGACCCTCAGCCTAGGAAGGCGATCAGTCTGCGTCTGAGAACCAAGTACAAGTGAACGAAGGTGAGAGGAGGGCTGGAAAGATGCCCCAGCCTGGGACAGTCCATGCAAAAACAGTGGTTGTGGCAGACGTGGGGACACACACTGGCTCCTTGGCATGGATGCCCTGGAGGACCCGCATGCAACAGAAAAGGAAACAGCTGAGAAGCATGCCACTGAGATTATGGAGAGACTTCCTGCCATGAGGAACAGGACAGTTTATCTCGGGACCTGGGGACCTCATAGAAGAAAAGACACCAGGGCACTGCACTTCCCAGCCTTGTCAGGGTGCCCTCATCCATGCATGGCAAGGGAGCGGCTGAAATGTCCACGTGGGCCAGAGCAATGGGCGTCTCAAAGTCGGAGTTGAGTCCCTGCCCTCCCCTAGCTGCCCCAGGACCCACAGCCCACTGCACCCTTGAGTTCTGTGTCTGTGGGTTCAACCAACTGGGGATTGAAATTATTTCCTAAAAAAATCCCAAAAATGCACAGACTCATTTCTTGTCATTTCCCCCCACAAAATAGAGTATGGGAGCTACTTATCTAACATTTATATTTTACTTAGTGTGACAGGTAATATAGAGATGACTGGACATTTGTGGCATGATATGTCTAGGTTGTATCAAATTCTATACCACGATATAAAAAGACACATATAAAATCCTTGGTGTCCACAGGGAAGTGTGGAATCAATTTCTCCTGGATACCAAGTGCTGGTTTACTGTGTAAAACTCTAGAGTTATATCTAGAGATGTGGGTGAGACACTTCCAAGCAGGTCTGAGGTTATCTCAGAGGTAACCTAGGGTGTTATGGAATTAATTTTATATATGCACAAATGTGATATTCTCTTACACCAGAATTTGTGTATTGAAAAATTTTTTTGGTATGAAGAATCAGACTCAGGGCCTCACATCTGCCAGGTGGGTGCTGAATCTAGGAGCTACATTCCTGGCCCAGTGTATAATTTATACCTGCTAAATGTCTCCTCTGTTAGTCCTCATAGAAACCTTGTATATGAAGCATTATTTTCTTCAATAGTTATTAAATATGGAAACTGCATACTATGAGGATGTAATGAAGAAATATTCTCATTAAACCTCTTGATTTGGTTGGGCCTGGCCTGTGCCTGTAATCCCAGCACTCTTGGAGGCGAAGGCAAGTTTAAGCTCAGCCTGGGCAATTTAGCAAGACTCCATCTACTAATAAAACAAGTGTATGGATGAAAAGAGCTGTGATGCAGCCTCGTGCGAAGGGCCTGGGTTCAATATATCCGGGACTGCAAAACAAATGAACCCAAACAGAACAAAGCTCACCTGACAGGTTTGGGAAATCTAAGGGAACTTTGGGGTTCGTGCATGGAGCCATGCTAGAAGGCTGAGGACACCAGTGTTTCTTTTTTTCAATGCTGGGAATCAAGGCCAGGCCCTCACGTCTGCTCGGTAAGTACTCTACTGACCTACCTTCTGCCCAGCCCGCCTTACAGTTTTTTGCCTTAACCCTCTCATGGCTTCCTCTTCTATGAGGCAGGCCCATTTAAAAAGCAAATTTCCTGAGATGCCCCATCCAGGGTCTCGATCTGCTGCCCAGGCCGGCACTAAAGCTCTCGGTTCCTGCATCCTCCTGCCTCAGCTTCGCAAATGGCCAGGTCGGCAGCTGCTTGAGATCTTGATTATAGCCTAAGAAAACAGGCACACAAAGGACACCAGCTGAGCCTGGCTCTCACAAACCTAGCCTCGTCCCGAGTCTTCTGCCCCACGTTTGGGTAAGAGGAACAGCAAATGGAAGAGAGGAAGCTTCTGGAAAGGTTGCCACTGCCAGAGCAAGGCAGGAACCGCGGGACGTCAGCCTAGGAAGGTGCCAGGCAGACCCACCATGCAGTGTGCACAGAGAAGGTGGTGGACCCAGGGTAGATGCTCCTGCCCTTTTAGAAACCTTTGGCACAAGAAAGAAATTACTTTCTTGCATGTGATACTAGGGGAGGAAGCCATAGCTTTCACACTGAGCTGTACTCCAGTCCTTATTTTATTCTATGTTATTATTATTATCGTTATTTCGGGACTGTGCCTTGCTAAGTTGCCCAGCTAGGGCTTGAGCTTTCCATCCTCCTGCCTCAGCCTCCCAGAGTGCTAGGATTACATGACCCACCGTCACACCTAACCACGAGACTACTGTGTCCAAAAGCACAGTAGGTCTGGGAAAGTCTCCCACGGGTCATCTGACCTATCTACTGGGAGAATTCTGTGCGAGCGATACTCGGATAACTTCCAGGACAGGACGCCAGAGATCAGAGGCCGGGCTCTGCCCAGGTCAGGGAGATAGAAAGAGTGACCCACTAGGTCTTTCCTGTCCCCAACTAGGCCTAGTTGCTTGGAATTTGTTCTTCCCCCGACATGCTAACATCTGTACTACCGGCCCTCCTCAGCTTCTTCCTTTGGAGAAGGGGTCAGGAAAAGGGCTAGGAAGGCCTTCCTCACCCAGAGCAGATACGAGAACGCTTTGAAACAAACACAAGTGAAACACCTAAAGGAAGAGTTCTTGATGTTAGAAAGACACGGTGGCTTCGGGTCTGGCGTCTCAGGGCGGCAGCCCGGGCCCCACAGGGAAGGATCCTAGCTGTGCTTCGCAGTGGGTTTGCCGAGAGCTTGTTCTAGGATGAGACTGACTGTTACTCTGAGGAAACAGAAGGGGGAAGATACTGAATCTGATACTGATAGAAGAGAGGCACAGAGGGGAGGACAGACGCTGTGCTTCACAGCGACCGTTCCTCGGGAGGAAGAAATGCCTATGATCTAATCCTGACTGTCCACACAGCTCCTTTGCTGTCCGCCTTCTGCCTTCGGGTGCGGTGCTTGTGCCCCTGATGGTCGCTGCGCAGCTGTTTCACTTCATTTATTTATTATTCATATCCCTCCGATTTCCAGAGATCAATGCCAGGTGTAGAAGTGAAGCTTCGTAAACGTTCACACACTAGAGCTTCTCTCAGCGCCCTGGGTTTGTTGATGTGGCCGTTCAGAAACCACCGAGCCTTTCAACCACCAGACTCGGCGGCGAGGCTGCAGCGGTTGCCACTGAAACTCAGATATTTGGACCGGACGGAGGGGTCTCATGCCAAGGACACGCCGATCTGGCACGGAGGGGCTCCAGCGAGGGCCCGGCCTCAGTCCCTCTGTGGCAGGGCGCTTCGCCCGGGGCACCTCCCGTCCACCTCGCCGCTGCCACAGCCGGGTTTTCTGAGACCCCTGCTGGCCCCGAGCAGCCTGGCCCGCGGAGACCCCGCCACTCTTTGTTCGGTCAGCAGAGGATCGTCCCGGTGGGCAGCTGAGGGCCTTTTCTTTGTGTCGTGATTGACAGACATGAATTAAATATCACCCGGCTGGGCGCGCTGATTGGTCGGTGGTGACGTCGGACAGAATGTCTTGGGAACAAGGCATTTCACGATAGAGGGGACAAGGGCTTTTCAGCTAACCCTGAACTTGACAAACAGCAGAGACCTTGATTTGGGGTCTTTTTGTTTCCTGTTTTTTCTTTCTTTTTTTTTTGGCCGGTCTCCCTTGTTCAGAGCCTGAAAAGGATGATCCTGCCAGGATGGCCTCCGACAGGGGTGGCGAATCTCTGGCACGCGTGTTTATTATCACTGAAAGCTGAGAAAGATTTGCCACCCCGGCCTGAGAGAAGAGCATAGGATGAGGTGGAAGGAAGTGAAACTTTGGGAAAGAAAGGCCAATATTTCCGCAGAGGTACTTTTGGGGCTCTGTTCTAAATGGGCGAATTTGGCCCTGTGGCCTTTCCCACCTTCCGATCTATCAGCCAGGCGATTCGTACTGGTCAGGGCAGCACCGTGTGTGCCCTCTCCGAGCCTGCAGCTCCACACAGTGCCCTGCCCTCCGCAGCACAGACAGCAGGATACCAGGCCCGGACGGGGCAGTACAAGAGGCCCTAAGCCTGGGGGACGGGCACCGATGTGGCTCAGCAGATGAGGGAAAACGGTGCAAGACAGCTCCAGGAGGCGTGCCGTCCGGTCTGAGAGTCGGAGGGCTGGGGCAGTGGAAGCAAGCTGAGTTGACCTCGCAGGTGACCTTCTAAGGAAGAGGAGCACCGTGCGGCACCCGGCGGTCTCGGCTACTGGAGAGGCAGGAGGGTCCGTGAACTTAGTAGTTTGAAACTAGTCTGGGCCAGGTACTACTCTGGTGAGGTACTATTTCTTGGCAAGAAAAGGGAGAGAAAGAAGAAAAGAAAGAGATAAAAAGAGAGAGGGAGGGGAAGGAAGCGAAGAACCGGAAGGGGAGACTGTGATGAAAGCTCTCAGAGGGGTGGAGCAGTGAGCTGAGTCTCAGCTATATGCTGTGAACGAAGGCTCTGACTCATCGACCACGGATTCTGGTGTGAAAGAGGCCTTGGTTCCTGGGTTTGCCGCAAAGGTTGACTATCACTAATACTGACAGAGAGATCATTGCAGTGATGCCACTCGCCTGCCTTTTAGGAGGGATTGAAGTTTTGTCACTGAGTTGGGTGCAGAGATTCCTCCATGAGAAGGGCCAAGCACTCAGATGTTGGCTGTACTTCAGGCCATAGAACAGTCGGCTCGGCTTGTGCGACCTGCACTGTTCCCCCCAGTCTGGCCAGGCCACGTCAGTGCAGGGCATCAGAATGGGCAGGCTGCTGACCCTCCGCTCAGGCTGCTGGACCGGGTGAGTGGTGGGAACTGGATGGTCTGCCTAGGAGGACAGGAAACCATTAGCCAGGCTGATCGCCGGGCGCAAGCTGGGCATGGCGGGAGGAACAGCGTAGGAAAACACGGGGCAGTGGCTGAGGGGGTGGGGGAAGCTGAGGCAACGCTTCAAAATCCTCCCACGTAGAGGTCACAGGTCCAGAAGCTTGAGCTAGCAGGTGCCATCTGCCTCGGGCTGAACGTTCCAGGAAGAAGCCGAAGGGAACACTGGAGTGGCCGAGTGGGGCGGCGGAGCCCAGCCCCTGGTGGCGCCCTGGGGTGTGATGGTGGACACACGGGAGCGTGCATACCAGCGCTGACTGCCTGCCTGCCACTGACGGGTGTGTACAACACCGAAGGCTCTAGATTGTCCTCCATCCTTGGCCTGTGCTCTGACTGCTGGTGACAGCGTCTCTCTTCAGGATCAGAGCTGGAGAATTTTCGTGTTTGTGTGAGCTGCGGTCCAGCTGAGGTCTAATTTAAAGACTTCCCAATCTGAGTGAACCGCGGCTGAGAGTGGTAGCAGATGCCTGGGTGTGCAGCGCAGATGCAGCCACGCCGGCCCCAGAGCCTTCCTACGCTGGAAGGAGACGTGAGGAATAACAAGCGTGCTTTTTCAGTAGGCCAGCAGCTTGCCGAGCTGGGACGTGGAGCATCCCACACTCCTCACCGTGTGTTTTTCTTTCTGAAAGCACACTGTGTTGCTAAGGAAGTTTCTCAGCTATGTGTTTCTTCATTTCCCTTAGGAATCCAGAAAGCTCAGTCCTGATGGCTTGGATATGATTTCTGCCTCCAAATGTCACCGAAAGGGATAGGTTTGCTCGTGTCTGCGGGAGGCGGGCTGATGGAGGGATTCATTAGCTTGGGCTGATTCTCACCCTCCGAGTGGTAGGACTAGGAGGGGTGACGATGCACAGTGTGGTGTGTCTTCTGAAACTCGGTTCTCATGAAGCGGTAGGAGCTTTAGGAGGTGTGGCCTCGTGGGTCTTCAGGCACGGGAGGAGAGCCGTAGAAGAGATTATGGTACTTTCTGGGGGGCCCTGAGTTCATTCTCACAAGTGTCCTGCTCTTTCCTTGGCTTCCTATTTGCTGACTGATCTGTCCCACTTGAGGGTGATCCTGTCATTGTTCGTTCTGCCTCGAGAGCCCAGCCAGCCCTGGAGCCTCCAGAACTGTGAGCTATCTAACTCTCTTGATAGGATATGATTTTGCATACCTGCAATCCCAACACTCTGCGAGGCTGAGGCAGGAGAGTTGTAAGTTTGAGCAACTTAGCAGCTTAGTGAAACCCTGTCTGAATTACACACACACACACACACACACACACACACACACACACACACACACACACAATGTGATATAGGTGAGTGTGAAGGCCCTGAGTTCAATCCCTGGTATGAAAAAACATTAACTTCTCTACTGTCAGGTGTTTCACTGTTGTGATGAAAAATGGACTTATCCAAGAGATGATCAGATCATGAAGAAGACGGATCCTTCAAAAACTCTAGTCCCCTTAGAAAGCCAGCCCCAGAGAGCCCCTGTCCTCTTCCATCACGCCGTGGTACATAGCGGGTGTCACCAGTGAACAAGGGCGCGCACCCTCATCCAGACAGTGAACCTGCCGGCACCTGGACCGGGCACTTCCCAGCCTCGGCACTAGGAGAGATAGACTTCCGGTGCTCCCCAACACCACTCGAGTCTGTTTTATTATATATAACACTTAATTACTTGTGTGTGTGTATGTATGTATTTTGAGACAGGGCCTCGCTATGTAGTTCAGGACCGACTTGAACTCACTCTGCAGCCCATGCTAGCCTGTACCTCATAATAATCCTCTTGCCTCAGTCTCCCAAGCTCTGGGATTACAGGTAGTTGCCACCACACCTGGCTACTTGCCTCTGTAGTAACCCTGTCTCCAAATATGCATTCAGAAGTTCTGAGGATTTAGTACTGAAATGTGAAAATGGGGGAGGGGATGCAATTTGGCCTGTTTGGTGCAGCCATGCCACAGGGGCGGGGGGGGGGCTCCTTGTACCCTGGAAATGCCATTGTTGGGGTCTGTGGGATTGTGGTGGATTAGACTTCATATAAAAGCAGAGCTTCTGTGGACCTTTAACTGTCGATTTTCATTCCATTGTTATCGTAGCCTCATTCTTGTCCTGTGCCGTTGAACTGTCCTATCAGCACCAGTATTAGTGGAATGAATGAGCCACTCTTCAAACGCTTGTTGGTGAGGAGGATTTGACAGCTGTGAGTTCCTCCTATTGGACAAATTGTGGGGAGTCTAATGGACTATAAAGCATCGTACATGATTTGAGTAGATGTTAAAATAAATTGATGAAGAATTCTTTACGACACGTTGCTTCAGCGAGCTTGCTTGCTGGTTCTAAAACTCCAGCACTGGAGGCGGAGCCTGCCTGCCGTGTGTTTAAGATCCTCTCCTGGGGTGAAGCAGAAAACACTGGAGAAAGAGTCCCCTTCAGTGTGAGCTCGTGCGGGGCTGGAAGGCCAGCAGGGTTGGGCCGAGGAGTTCTCAAGGGCAGCACTGACCAGGCTGCTCTCGCCTCCTGGTGAGTTCCTGGGCCCCTCCACACCGGTTATGAGGGGGTGAACCCCTGCACGGACTGCGAGACCCTCGCTCCTGGATTCTGGGATCAGTCCTCGGCCAGTATCATGGTAGCCATGAGATGGTCTTTTATGATGAGTACTGCTAAGTCAGCTTGGCATTTGGAAAAAGAGTCAAGGTTGTAGGTCAGACCCAGGAAAAGAGGTGAGAAATTAAAGTTCATAATATGTAAGGGCAAGGATAGGACGATCTGCTTATTGTGGTAAAACATGAGTGATGAAAATCACCATCCAAGGATGTTAATGTACAACCAGTGGCCCTGAGTACTTCCGGTTGCTGTGCCTGCCCTCATCATCCATCTGGAGAACTTCTGCCACAGACTTTGTAGCCATTCAACACCATGCCTGCTTCCTGCGTTCCCACAGCCCCCACACAACCCCTTGTGCTTCCCGTCTCTGTAAATTTGGCTCTGTTAGCTACTTAAGCTGAAAGGAAATGTTTAGTATTTGTCCTTTCTTCACTGGCTTAGTTCATAATATCTTCATGGTTCATCATGTCTTGGTTGAGCATGTGTCTGAATTTCCTTCCTTTCGGACACTGAGAATCTCCCACTCTGCGTGTGTGCCCCATGCCGTGTACCCTCTCACCAGCCAGTGGCCGGCTGGGAAGCTTTCACCTCATGGCTCCTGTGGATAACTCTGTGTGCGCTCAACACACAGGACGTTTGAGTCTCTGTGTTCAAGTTGTTGCCATAGGAAGGGGATTGGGCTGAATCTTCATCCCAGCCTCGCAGCCCATCTTCAGCCCCAGAGAGAACGGTCTGAACCACGCACATACACCACAGCCTGGAGCTGAGTCAGAGCCGGGAATGAAAGCTCAGCAGACCAGGACCGAGTTCAAGCAGGGACTCTGAGCAGCAGGAGCTCCGTCCCCAGCTTTCTGAAGACTATTTATCAGGAAGCGATTCTCCTTGTAGATTATGCGACCCCGTGGGCCCCATGTTCTACCAGCTGTACCCCTTGTTCCATCGGAGGGTTTTTATACCCATGGCTTACATTTCCCCTCAAACTGGGACCTTCTGCAGGGCAGTAAGTCTGCTTTGGCCGTCCTGGGAACCCCTAGCATACCTAGTCCAGTCATCGGAGCAGATCTTGGGGTCAGTAAATATTTGTTGAGTAGACAACCGAATGTGGAACATTAGAGACAGACCTGCTTACTCATTTCCTCAAGTTCTTCAAGGAAAGCACCACATTCACGCCAGTTCAGATGTTATCAACAGTAGCGGAGTACCTGGAGATAGGAATAACTCCACCGGGGAGAAAATAGGACAGATGTCTGAAATGCATGCCATTCCAGGTCTGCTGTAGGGAGGCCCCTTTGTGGCCATGGGGCAAAATCTCACAAGAGTTCGGGGAAAGATTGGTGCAAGAACAAAGATGCTGGAAGCTGTCAGGTGAGAAACAGCTGAATGAACTAATTGTTTAGCTTGGAGGCTGGAGGGAGGCACTGGAAGTGCAAATATTTGCAAAGCTTTCTTGGAGAAGAGGAAGCAGACTTGATTTTGCTGGAGAGGCAGGTCCAGGACCAAGGGGTTTAAGAACAAGGACAGCTTCAGTGTAAGACAGAATGGCTAAGATTTAAATTTGATCTTTCCAACAATGGACCAGACTGATAAGATAGTGAGCTCCTTGTGGGCCCAGAGACAGTCAGCAATGCAGCACAAAAGGAAATATGCACTAGACCCCATAAATTCTTGTTTTGACCATCATAGTTTTTTTTTTTTAATTTCTAAGCCTTTAATTGTCCTTAAAAATGTCCTGTTCAATTGGAAGGATGAAATATCTTTTCTTATCTGCCTGAGGATATTAACCTTGTGTTCTCAGAAAAAAGAACTTCTGCTTATTGAGTTCTGAATCACTGTCCAGGATATTAGTGTTCCTTAAATGATTTACCCTTCTCCCTGAGCTCGTGTTCCCGCGGAAGCCTCTCACCGTCTGTCTGGAGTTGCTTTCTCTGCTCCCTCCTGTCCTGGAGCAAGAGGGGGATCTGGCAGCTGCCCGGTGGGTGAGCCAGTAGTTAAGCTTTCTGGGCCAGCGATCCCCATTAGCTCCACGTTTGCGAGGCGTTCTTCCAAGGCTCCCTTGCCTCCCTTTTCCCTGTCTCTGGGGGAGCAGGGACAACTTGCCGGCCTGGTCTAAGGCACTTCCGGAACTGGTCGCCCGCTTCATCTCTCCATTCCCTTTTTGCGCCCCTTGCGGCCCCTCCCAGCTTGGCACTGGGGGCTCAGAGAAGCCTGGATTTCCTCCTTCTACCAGAGCCTTTGGGTTTTGAAAAGTCGCTTCCTGCCTTGAGCCAGTCCCTGCCGCTTTGATTTACTGAGGTATTCCTTCTTTCTGCTTCACCAAGAATACCCCTTCCTGTTCTCTGCTGTATCATGGATTTATTGTTTTAAACATGTAATTGCTTTTCTGTCATTTTTAGGCATCTGGGGTTGGTTAACCATCTTAAGCCAATCTCCTGTCTCCTCCAATTCTCAATGTTCTAAATGCAAAAGGAAAAATAAACAGAAAACATACAGTTATTTTGAAAAGAACTCCTTTTAAAACTGTGGCTTTCCCCAAATTACAACAGTAATAGCTCAAAGATGAAATCCTTGACAATACCAGGATCCATCACTATCAGCAGCAGTCACTGCCAGCATTTTGTAACACATGTAAAATATACGTGTATCCATATATGCATACAGATATATGTAACTTTTAGACATATATGTGCATAGCATGCTACTGTTATCTACATAGATACACGGCTGGGGAATAAACTCTTCAGATAAATGAGCATGTCTCTTTTCTCTCTTGGACTCATATCATTCCAGAAATCAAGCCACACACCCACTGCTGGTTACCTTTTTACTTCGTTGAACTCTTTCTGTCTTTTTTTTCCCTTCCATTTTTTTGTGCACTGTCTTGTAATTCACCCTTACTCTCTTGGTGGCTAATCGCCAGAGGCTCGTTTCTCTGACATCTTTGCTTCCTTCACTGCACGCTGTGACCCCCACACTGCACAGCAGATGCAAAACCCAGCATCTGCCGCCTTGGAGGCACAGGAGAACATATCCACACTGCCTTGTAAAGTGAATCAATTTTAATCATGTAATACTTGCATGTATCACAAAATTAATAGTAATACCATGATGCTTTATGAAGAGCAAGAGGCTGGCACAGAGTCACGGGCACCTGTATTCCTGCCACTTGGAAGACTGACACATGAGGGTCACTTGAGAGCAGGCATTTGGGGCCAGCCTGGGTGACACAGGGAGACACCCCCCACAAAAATAAATATTAACATTTTAAAAGAAGAAGATGCCTCTCCAGTCCTGCTCTCAAAGACCTCGATCAACAAGGTTTCCTATAGTATTTTCCTCCACAATTCTAAATAATGCACTTATTGTACTTCTATTTCTGGGCTTAGTTTTGCTATTTAATCATCTGTTATCATAGGCAAGGATTTGGGTCTTGCACAACTCTGCCTTCTCTGCTTCTCATTTTTCTTAGTTTATATCATGATTTTTGGATAAATCATCATTCAGAGTTTATAATACTATGGCCATGTAAATGTTTTTTAACTTGGCTGAGGTAAGTAGAATAACATGATCATGTTCCTTTCCTTAATCACATTGTAAAGATGTCCTTGGAGTTATTACTCTTTAGTACATTTTTAAAATTTGGGCCATCGTTAATTCCAATGTCCCACCAGCTCTGTAGTGTGCCACTGCGTTCTGTTCTCCGTAGTCAAGTGCACGGCTTCTCGTTTGGCTTTGTTTCGTTTTGTGTTTAATCTGGGAGATTTTCTCCTCGGAGCCCTCCTGCCCCGCTGTTCAGCCTCTGCTTGCCTTGCACTGTCGCCTTCTTTATAAGTGTCGCCCTGCTGGGTTCTCCGACTCCTGCAATTCCTCTCCTTGCTTTTCGGTCTTATTTTCTCAAAGTATATTATGTCATTTCTTTTCTGAAAAAAGAAATGTATGAAAGGCAAGGCATTTGAGGATTTAAATATCTAAAAACATCTTTCACTCTATCTTTACACTTGGTTAATTTTGCTAGATAAAGAGGGCTAGGTTTTCAAAACACATTCTGTCAAATTTTTCTGAAAATGACACACTGACCTATAGTTTCTGTTCATTTTATAGAACAATTCAATGCCATTTTAATTCCTGATACTTTTTGTGTGGAGCTGTTTTCTCTCTAGACAGCTTTGGACCTCCTCTTTGTTTTTCACACAGTGAAATTTCTCAGTGATGTTTGTGGTTTGGGCTCCCTGTGGTAGGTACTCAACATACCCTTTTAAACCTAGAGTTGTGGTCTGAAAATAACTTCTGACCCATGTGGGCGGGCGGGTTGGTGGGGGAGGGTGGCGTAGACAGCTTGTCTGGCTACGTGGGGAAAGCAGAGAGACTTCATGGGGTATGCAGACTTTTCGCCAACATGGCAGCACACCTTGTCAATGGGGAATATCGACAAGGACTTTCCACGCACATCTGAAACTTCACGGAGTGTCAAACCCTATATATGTATTTTCCCATGATATATACATGCCTATGGTGAAATTTAATTTATAAATTAATCACAGAGGTCGACAATAATAACTAATAATAGAGCAATATATACTAGTACCAGTCATTTTAAACTTATGAATTGCTATTATTTCTTTAGTTTTCCATTCAATGCTGGTATTTTCTGACTACAGTTGGAAGCGAATATGTGAGACCATACACGTAAAACTGTGGACAATACAGGGGTAGGGGAAATGGCCACGTCTATCTATCTCTTCAGCTCATACCCCACAACCTTCTATTTTACATGGTGATTCACCAAATCTGAGGCTTTTTAAGGATCTGTGAGTAACAGGGGTGGCAAAGAGACTCTTTTTTCTGTTGTCCCTCCCTGCAGGCACTTAGATGGTTGACCTCTGCATTCTGGATGCTGTCCTATCCCCACTCCTCTTTTGCTTTTGTTTTCTCTCTATATTTGGTGTTTTAACTTTTCTTCTTTTGTTTTTGTTTCTGGAGACAAGGTCTTACTCTGTAGTTCAGGCTGGGCTTGACCTGTGTAGTACTGAGGCGGCTAGACACTCACTATAACCTTTCTGCCTCAGGTTCCCAATATCAGGGTCACAGGTGTGTAACACGATCCTAGCTTCCCACTTTTTTTTTTTTTTTTTTTTGAGACAGGGTCTTGCTTTGTAGTTCAGACTGGCCCTGAGCTCAGCCTCAAACTCAGATCACAGCAATCCTCCTGCCTCTGCCTCCCGAGTGCTGGGATGACAGGCGTGAGCCACCACGCCCGGCACTGTGGTATGTGGTACTGGTTGCTGCTGGGCATGAGTCTCCACGTCCAGTATTGTATGTGGTTACCGGGGATTGAACCCAGGCCCTTGCACTTGCAAGACAGGCGCCGGAACCACTGAGCTAAATCCCTGGCCCCATCTTCCCATTTTTTAACTTCTGACATTTGATTGGATGTATTCAGCTCATGTTATACCTATCACAGGTAACTGGGAGATGAAAGTGATTTCTGGGGGAGTCTGACGCCACGAATGGTCACTGTTTGCTGTCTCTGGAGTTACAAGAGTATGCTTCATAGCAGCACGCAGAATGGACTTGTGTGGCTTCTCTTTTCTTTATAAACTTCTGTTTCCTGACAGTGAAGGATACAGGTGACCTCAGTGGACTCCTGCCTCGCTTGCCCAGGGGCCTGAGGTCTTGTCTGCTGCTTACTGTGCCAGTCCTTCCCTCGGCCGCTAACATCTGCAGGACCCGTCGTCTCCCACTCCTGGGCCCACCGAGGAACAGACCTGGGAGCTGTTTCCAGAGCAGTTCACAACTGGGACACGAGACTGTGACCGAATGTTACTTCGTCTGCAGGGCACCAACTGACACAGAGCTTCTTTCTTTTCTCTTGTTTTGGCAACTTCAGTAAAGGAGAGAAGAAAAAGTCCTTGCCACAAGTCCAGTGGTGTCTCCGCCGAGGCTCACGTCATTCTTTCTGTACTGAATATCCTTCTAATGAACGGTTTCTTTCTCGGTGTTGGGAAGAGCCCAGGCCGGAGCCGAACCCCTTGGCTTGAGCCTGGCTCCTGCCTCACTGGTCGTGTGACCTTGTGCCAGCTCCTGAGTCCCTTCTGCTTCACTCTCCTCACCTGTGAAGCAGGGGAAAAAAATTAAAAGTCGCTCCGAGGACTTGCCCAGAGAATGACATTAAAATAAAACCGTACTTCCTTTAAGTAATGCATGTGTCTTTGTAATGACTACTGCTGCTATTTCACACAACAGGAAATTGGGTATATTACTTTGATTTTCAAGAACTCATCACAGGAAAATCAAAAATGGAATGGGGTGGAGGGGCAACTACTGGTCAAACATAAGACGTGGAGCCCCTTCCTCAGCACTGGGGCCTAAAGGAACAGGTGAGGGACTCTTTTCTAGACAGGTGTGGTGGCACACGACTCTAATTCCAGCACTTTTGGAGGCAGAAGTGTGAGGATCACAAGTTAAGCCCAGCCTTTGGAATTTGGAGACTTAGTGAAACCCTGTATGAAAATAAAAAATAAAAAATGGTTGAGGATGTAGCTCAGAGCAAGGGCCCCAGGTTTAACCCCCAGTTCTGCAAAACAAACAAATAAACAAACTTCCTTTTTATTTTAGTTGTCAGTATATCCAAAGTGAAAGTTTGGGTTTCCTAATAAAGCACTGTGCTGTGTGCACTCCACACACGCATAACCAGCGCCAAGGGGATGGCTTGTGGCTCGCACGTGTGTCCCTGCGTTTCCTCTCCTGTTTGCATTAGAAGTCTTTTTTCCTGCTGGTTCGTTTTCTGTAGAGAGAGGCCCTGTGCTTGGAAGCTCACTTCCAATGCACTGCCAGGTGGAGAGCCTGGTGCTTTGTCCCCCAGCACTGGAAAAGGTGGGCTGGCAGGGGAGGGGTGGACCAGCACAGTAGACTTCTCTCCTACAGGAAGAAATGTCATGTGCTAGAAAGAGTCTGGGGCTGCGCCTGTCTGATCTGGGCCCCGGACTCGGTTCAGTTTCTCAAAGCTTTATGAACTTTGCCCTCTTCATTTATATAATGGATACAACTCAGTGTTATTGGGTAAATGCACAAATCAGCACATGGAGAAACTCCCTGGCCTATCCGAGAACCCCCTTTCTCCCTCTTCTTCACTTCTTTTCCATCTCCCAGCTTTTCCTGGCCCTTGGGACCTGGTCCTGGGTGACACCAGCCTGTGCAGGGCCCGGCTGAGATGACACTGTGGCCCCCGCAGAGGCTGAGACTTTCAGGGTTATCCTAACTATCTCTGATGATGGCTCACTGTGCTCAGTAATTGAATCATGTGTACCTAATAAATTTAACAGCATCTGCTGAGCCTGTGCCTGCATCCTGGACAGTTCAGAGGGCATGCAAAGGAGAAGAGCTTATAACTTTGGGAAAGAAGCTAAACAATGAGATAATGTAGAACCACATCGAGCTGTGGCCTGTGGACAAGACTAGAGATGGGCTGAAGTCCAAAGGAGAGACTTAACTTTGATGACCTTGTTCATCCACCTGAGCAGTGGAATCTACGGGTTTGGTGGACCCAGCTTTGCTTCTTCCAGAGCTCACTAGGGTTTGGGGGTCCTTTGCCCATGTCGAGTGGAGTTTAGGCCTTCTGAGTGTGGGTGCACGTGCTAACTCCTCAGGAGATTTTGAATCTCTGTGTTTCTTCAGTTATTCTCTCAGGTTCTGGTGTGGGGAGGAACCTAAAAGAAGCACACTCGTGAATACAGCAACCTCTTTTCAGAACATCTTCTTTTCCAGGCTCAGATGCCTACAAATTTTTAATTTTGCCAATTTTCTAGAAGCAGGGCCTCAATTTTGTAGCATGAAGTCATCTCTAGAGCACAGACTCGCTTCCTGCCTGCCCCACCCTGCTGTATTCTGCTTTGAGAGGAGGGACTCGCTCCAGGCATCAGTAAAAATCTCACTCCATGGATATTACTTCTCGTTTACGTAACTGCGAACTTTCTGAAAGTACAACCAAAAGCAGCTGCTTATTGCCTTCTAACTAAGGTTATAGTTATTGGAACTAGAATTAATCATCACAAGTATCTCTTTCCCCTTCACTTGTGTAGGAGTGGCAGGATAAACTCTGCCATGTGGGTAGTATTCCTCTGCTCCCTGCTTGCCTTTGTCTTGTGTCCTGTGTCGACCCACAGTAACACCACTGCGTTTCTCCTCAATTTGGTTCGGCACTCTTCCCTTCTGGAAAATTCCTAGCTTGTGTTTTACTAGGCAAACCCATGTAGAAAAGCAAACTTTCTGGGTCCTGGCTTCCCCGCTCTATTAAAGTACATACAGGACTTGAGAGGCAGCTGGCTGGGGTTCTGTGTGAAGTTACAGGGAGGTTTTTCAAGTGTTGGCTGTTTGTCCATCCCCCACTTAGCTTCTCTTAGAGGATGTCACCATGGATATTGCAGCAAAGTCCCTTGTCCCAGCAAAGACACTGACACTTGGTCCAGACTTTCTCGTGAGTTGCTGCCAAGTGCTGTGAAGCACTGAGAGCGTCTCTGCAGGACCGCGGTGCCTGCCGTTGGCGTGTCACTGATAACCCGAGGCTGAGACGGCCAGTGGCGCTCTGCTGGGCCTGCCCAAGGCTGCTGTCCACAGAGCTGCCTAAGAGCTGTGTGGGGTGAACAGCCTGCTGTTAGCAGATTCTGGGGCCCTGCAGACTCTTCAGGGATCCTTTCCAGGTTCAAGGTGTACTGGACAGTACTGGATAAGACACATGAAGAAAAGTAAGCGAAGATTTATATTTATTAAAGGTGGGAAAAGAAATATGCTCTGCAGAGTGACACCAGGTCCCCGAGAGAAGCTCACAGTGGCCCATGGATGGACCACATGTGGTGCCTTTCTTATCTCATTCTTCAGCCAAGATCTAGCTTGCTTTATCACAAAGCTGCTGAATTTCCTACCAGAAGAATTGAAGGTAGCACTTTCTGCTGGTTCCAGGTACAGAGCTTGGAAACTGTTCTCCTGACGGTATGGCCTGTGTGTCACTGATGGGTCAGGCCCACTGGTCCAGCCAGCGTGCCCCACCCCAACCTCTGCCTCATTACCATTCTGTATGGGGCAGCTGCCCACAAGATGGGCCCTGGCCTGGAGGCGACAAACGCACTGTTTGAGGAGCTGCAGCCTCTGGTGGCCCACGACTCCTGCAGAAGCGGCGAAGCGGGCGTGCGGAGGAGCTCTCCTCTGCCTCCCTCTTGCAGTTCTGGCTGATGCACTGTCACCTTGTGCTCCCCATCTCCCAGAGAGCTTTGCGTGCTAATCGTGCACCCCATTTTTTACTTGCCTCCTTCTCCTCTTTCCTCGATAAGCTCATTCCTATCGCACTGAAGATGATATTGAACAAAGCTGTTGAGTAATTTCCCAGAAGAGCAAAGTCCCTCAAAACATCAATCCACCTCCAACCCTTCCTCCAGATTCCAGCCACAGACACAATGTGTAAGCCTCTGATGTTGCAGGGAGACAACTGTGACTCATAAACGATTTTTAAGAAGAAAAATAAATTTCAGTTGGAAAAATTGAGAATGGAATGTCTATAAATTTAAAAAGAAATACTTCCAAACATTAAACCATAGTTTTCATATACATTTTAGTGGATAAAGATGGATATTAAATCGTCTAGATATTTATATTCCATCAGACACATGCAAAAGCGATATAGAGTTTTAGTTTCAAACATTCACATTTATTGTCTTGGAAATTACATCTTTAGCAGCTATTTAAAATTTCATTGCTGGGTGTGGCAGCACACGTTTGTAATCCCAGCACTTAGGAGGCAGAGGCAGGAGAATCACCTTGAGTTCAAAGCCAGCCTGAGCTACACAGTGAGCTCAGGGCCAGCCTAACTACAAAGCGAGGCCCTGTCTCAAAAAACCAAAATAACTAACTAGCTAAGTAAATTTATGTTAGTATTTGTTGAATGGTATACTTAAAGCAAGTGAGAAAGTCTAGTTTTTCAAAATTCTCATTAGGGCAGATCACAGAAACTATGAACAGTATTTTGAGGCTCTTCACTTCAGGGAACTGTGTAAACAGGCTCCGAACTAATTTGTATGAATTTGTTTCATATGTTTCTTATACCTACTCTTATAAATTCATTTAAATTTATTTTTTTCACCGGAAATCCTGAAAGCGCGTGGTTACGTCAGAGGTAAGTGAACGTAGCTCACCTGCTCCCCCTGCTCTGCTCCATCCACCACTGCTGGGGACAGGAGAGCAGAGAGGCCGGGCGACAGCCCGAGGAGCGAGTCTGCAGAGAACCACGCCACCCTTGCATTTGAACACACTCGCTTCTCATTCTGTTACCTCTCCTCCTTCTGTTCTGTTCGTTAATGTTACAAAAAATCTAAAATTCCTTGGCCAGGGGGATGGGTGGGAGGGGAACATAGTTAGGCTTCTATGTAAAGTTACTTTTACTGCCCCTTCAGGCTTCAGATATCAGCTGGGAGGGAAGAGTTGAGAGTATAACTGGCAACTGGATTGTCAGGAGAACCCTTTCTTAAATGGGAAGAGAATAACTGTCCCAGGAAAAAGGGGCTAATAAGGACACTCTTTCCGTGAGCATCTTCATACACTGCTGTTGGCAAGAGAAACAGCATTCAGTCTGGAAATGGAGAGGCACGAGGTACTGCATTTACCAAGGGAACTGCAGAGAATGGGGTCCTTTGCACCGAGGGTGAAAGATAATATTCTTTGGGTTGGGCAGTGACATCAACTGAAGGTCCCTCGACACCAGCAGCAGGGAGAACAGGGCAGGGGTTTAATGCCAAGGCCGCACCACAGAAGTTGAGCATAAGTCCTAGAAAGCTTCGGAGTCTGAAGACAACATCGCAGAGAGTTGAGTCTATTTCCTCCTCATATTTAACAGTGAAAACTGGGAATTTAGTCAAGGATACGTAAATCTACATATCTATACTTAAGCCCTGTTCTGAAGTCACCTACTCCAAAATTTGGTGACAAATGCCTATCAGTTGTGCTTGCTATGTATTTATCCTGATAAATATATTCAGTTTTCCTCCCCAGTAGGGGAGACTGAACTCAAGGCTTTCTCCCGTGCTGTGTTTATTTATTTTTAAATTTGGAGAGAGGGACACCACGTGGGCCCAGAGGTGGGGGTGCTGATAGTGCTTTGTATTTTAAACTCTACTGTTTTAGGAAAAGCTGCAGCTGGCTGAGGGGCATCATCACTCCCGTCCCAGATCAGAACATTGTGAATGGAGCCTGGAAACCAGGGTGGCCCCCCAAACCTCCCTCTGAGCGGCCCGGGGCCCCTTTTATCAAAGGGGGCCTCAGTTTGCTTGTTTTCCTTGGCGGAGCAGGAGAGGGATACTGGAGAGAACAGGCCCTCCAGACTTCCTGTATGTCCGCAATCGCTCTCGGAGTGAATTCCACGCCTGGTAAACTGGCTCGGGCACAACAGCTCACAGCTGCGTGGAGTGTGTTTCAGGAACACAATGGCTGCTGTGTGTGGGGCACAAACAGTCCCACGCGGGCTGGGCTCGCGAACAACGGGCAACAAAGAGCCTTCAGCGCAGCGCACTCACTTCCTGTAATAACCCTGGGCTGCGCTGGGCCCTGGCGGTGCTCGGGACCAAGGCCCTGCCCCGGATCTCATCATCTCAGAGCCGCCGGTCCTTACAGGCGAGGCGCACAGGGAGGAGGAGAGAGCAAGCTACTGGTTCTTTACGTCTGCAGAGCAGGATTGAATTAAAACGACTTTTTTTTTTTTTTTTTTTATGTCCGGATAAACAGTGTGGTAAAAATATTGTAGAGATGTTAGAAGGTATTTCAGTTTGGGGTCTTTCTGATCCTAAGTGCTTATGATTCACCCTCACAGCCCAGGCTTCTGTGCGGCCAGCTCGCTGCGGACTCTGACTCGGGCTTCTCCCTGGCCTGGTCGGGGAAGTGGCTTCATCCTAAGCGCGCTGCAGAGACAGCGGAAGTCTGTACAGCTCCAAGGCCTGACTGCAGAGATCTTACAGCAGCCCTGGAGGTCGGTCCCACGATTGTCCCACAGGACAGGCCGCCTCTGCAGTGGCGTCTCAAGCGCCTTCCCCGCCTGTCAGCCGGCTTTCCCGCAGCTGCGGCGCAAGATCCCACGGCCACGGCCTGAAGTGGAGAGGCTTGTTCTCCTTGGGGTTTCAGTCCATGCTGAGCCGGCTCCAAGGCTGAAACGTTCTGGTGGAAAGCAGAGGACCAGGGATGCTCGTTCACGCAGTTGGCCGGAGAGGAAGGGAGAGGCACAGAGGGAGCACCCAGGTGAGCCCGGACGCCTGCTTCACTCAGTCCCTCAGTGACTTCCAAGCCGATCCAGGCAGCCCAGCTGCACAGCACACCAAGCGCACACGCACTGAGCCTTGTCAGGTGCACCAGGGCCTCCCAGACGTACTCGTCTGGGCAGCGCTGCACCCACCAGCGCCAGTGACTGCCCTGCTCCAGCGCGGGTGAAGTGGTCCTCGCAGTCCTCCCGCGTCGCAGGCGGGGCCTTGGGGGGGCTCCCCGTGGGAGTATCGCAGCGCAGGCGGCGAAGAAGCTTCTGATGGTTCTCGCTGGGGACTGGTGTTCTCGGAGTGCAGCTGGAGTTGCCAAGGCATTACCCGAGGGAACCTGTAGCCTGGGCAGAGGGCACTGCTGACAGGCCGGGCTGTATGGTTGCGTCACAGGGTCCAGGTATCTCCTCAGCATCCACTGTGCCAGATGCCCAGCCTCTTGGAGGTGTCCACAGGGAAAGGAGAGAGGAGGCTGGAGGGAAGATGGCTGCAAGAGAAATAGCATGCGACCAGTCACTTCCCAGTCTGTGAATGAGAAGCCAAGAGACAGGAAGTGAGGCTGCCCAGCCAGCGCCCCTTAGGCAGATCAAGACAGCGCCAGGCTGAAAATCACAGGCCTTTCCACGCCTATGTGGAAGAACACACCCAGTCAGCACCGGGTGTTATAGAAGGATGGAAAAAGGCCACCTCTGCAGCGAAGTGAAGGGGAAGAAATGACAGACGTGATTCCTCCCGTCCTCGGCTTGCAGTTTTCTGGGGGACGCTCACAGGTGAGGTTTTACCTCATGAAGTCCACGTGTGGATAAGTAGGAAAACCTGACTCCCAGGAAATCAGCTGCAAACCCAGAGGGAGAGAAATGGAAGGACGGTGAGCCAGCAGCGAAAAGTGGAAAGCCTTCCTTGTGGAAATGGCATTTCCGGCACAGGACGAAGCAGGGCCAAGTAGAGCTGTGATGGCGAGCGAGCAGCACACAGGTTTGTTTGGCTGCAATGAAAAATGAGCTCATCAGGAGAAACTGACTTTCCAGACATTCCTGTCATAGCTCAAGCCCTTTTGACTTTTGAGACCCTGGAGAATCCGCCCTGGCTTGAAAGATAAAGCACAAAACCAGCTTCAGGCAAAACAATGAAATTACCCATATGGTTTCCTAGCAGATCACATTTGCAACCATTAGTGATCCTAATGCTGTTAGCTGAGCTCCATAAATCAGCCCAGCGTGGAGCTGGAGCCTCTTCCTATGTCCAGGCGTGAGGCAGGGCCGCAGGGACAGAACAGGCACACCCAGGACGCCATGAGCACACCCCACGTGTGTTTTCACACAAATGCATTTGGTCATCACAGTGCAGCATAAAATCTACCTTCGTTGTATTACTGAAAAGTGAAAAGGCCCAAAACTCTCAAGTCATCAGTAATGAGTATTGTTTCATGGAGTTTAAAAGGCTGAAGGAAGTCCTGGGCTGAAGTACAGAAACCAGCCTTTATCACTCCTGCTCTGCTCTGCTGGCCAGAGCGTCTGCTTGGCACTCACTTAGGTACTGTTACGACAAAATACCCGAGGACATCGACTCACGTGGAGGAGAAGTTTACTTCCGGTCCTGATTTCAGAGGCTGCAGTCCACAGCTGTGGCTCCTGCTGCCTTTGGACTCACAGCAGCACATGCCAACTGGCAGCCACACATGGCAGCGAGGCTGCCTTCCTCAGGAGGCTGGGATGTGAGAAAAGACAAAGGGGACTAGGCCTTGTCTTTGTTACTTTTCTCTCCTTGCTGAGACAGAATACCCGACACCTAAAGTCAAAGGGGGAGAGGTTTATTTGGCCCACCGTTGGCCGCGGTCTCAGTCCGTAATTGGCTGGCTCTGCAGCGGGGGGCAGAGGACAGCAGGGGTAACAAGGAACCTTCGTAGCGTCTCTCTGTCTCTGTTACCTCATTCAGACTACCAGGGTCAGGGTGGTGCCAAGTCAGTCACTCATGGGGTTTAGAGATCACACTGTGTTAATGCCAGCATCACACACTGTAGATGCAGCCACCTCTGAGAGATCCCCACTTGTGGCCGAGGGGGACTCTGGGGGGCATCTAGACACAAACCGGAACAGAACCGCTTCCCAGCATCTCTGTCAGGGGAAGCAGCCTTGACCTTCTTGCACGTGCCACCGATTTTTTGTTTGTGCATGTTTGCATTGCACACTGATCGCAGTGATCTCGGGGAGTTTGGCCATGTACCAGACACCTCTTTCTTCCATTTTGGTTCCCTTCCCTCCCGTTCCTGCCGGCTCTCTTCCTATGTGCAAAAGTTCTCTTTTCATTTTTTTTTCTCAATTTTCTCTTTATTCCATCTCGTTTTCCTTCCTTCTCTTCTCCCTCCATCTCTTGGATCACCTTCCCTTTTTTCCTGGATAAAAAGATCTCCCTCCTTCTTATTATTTATATTTATTGTTATAATATATATATATTTATTATCATAATATATAATGTATATTATTTATATTTATTTTCTTCTTTATTTTTATTTTGAGCTTCTCATGTAAGAGAAACCATGCAATATTTAAATTTTTGTGTCTGATTTATTTCATTTCACATTATGGTTTCAAGATGCATCCTTTTACCTGCAACGGCCTTGAATTTATTCTTATGGCACAGTAATACTCCGTTATGTATTAATGCCCCAATTTCTTTCTCTGTTCATCTAATGATGGGCATATAAGCTGTTTTCAAGATTTAGCTATTGTAAATTGTGCTGAAATAAATATAAGTGTAACAGTGTGATATCCTGACTTTAACTCTTTCAGAAAGATATCTAGAAGAGGACCAGCTGGGTCAAATGGAATTTCTAGTTTTAGTTTTTTGAGGACTCTCCACAGTGGCTGTACTAGCTTACATTCCAACCAACAATGTGGACAGGTTCCCTTTCCCTCCAATCTCACTAGCAATTGGGTTACTTGATTTCTTGATGATGGCTTCTCTACTGAGAGTAAAATGGAACCTCAGTGTTTTAAATTGCATTTCTGTAATGGCCAGAGATGTTGAAGACTTTTTTCACATATTTCTTGCAAGCCTCACCTCTAGAAGGTTCCACTAGAGTGCTGGCATTTCAGGATACAGCCGTGATATTGTTATGTGTAGTTATCAGGGATCGAACCCATGACCGTGCTCTTGCAAGGCAGGCGCTGAACCACTGAGCTAAATCCCTGGCCCCTTCACCTACAGATTCTACAGAACTTTTTCATCTTACAAAACTGAAACTCCACACCCCTTAGACAGCGGTTTCTACTCTCCCCTCTGAGCCTAGCCCTTGGCTACCACTTTCTACTTTCCACTTCTGTGAATTTCCTTACACACATATAAATTTAAATATATCGTGTAAATGGAGTCATGAAGTATTTGTCATTCTATGACTGGTGTTTAGCTTAACACAAAGTCTGCAAGATTCACCCAGTGCTGTAGCACAGGCGCACCATTCCTCCTCCCTTTTACTTCATTTTTATTTTGTAAAGTTTTCCTTGATTTTTAAAAAATTAGTATATGTTTGCAATAAATATAGTAAATGCAATAGTAAATACATTTGTGCTGGGGGACAATAAATACATTGGCCATGTATTTATCCAATTGTGATTCTTTTTACTTTCCTCCTCTCTCTCTGTTATTTTTTCCCCCATAAATGTATTGGTATATTTTAGATATACATTATGATCACATCATAAATGTCCTATTTGACCCAGCTATTGCCCTGCTGGGTATCTTCCCCAAAGAATTAGCAACATCATACCACAGAGATATATGTGCACCTACGTTTATAGTGGCAAAGTTTTAAATAACGTGCCTTGCAAACAGCCCAAATGCCCATCAACTGGAGACTGGATAAAGAAGATGCATTGAAAAAAATAAAATAAAATGGAGTGCTACTCAGCCATAAAGAATGATAAATTAGAGACATTTCGAGCTAAATGGATGCACACTGAGGCCACACTCTTAACTGAATATATGCGCATAAATACCTAATTATTTATCTGGTGTGAGAAACTGAAGGTGAAAATGAGGTCCCAAATGTGTAATAGTTAATGTGAAATAGGAAGGGAAGGATCACAGGGGAAGGGGAAGTGGGGAGGGGAGGTGGGGATAAGGAAAGAAGGGAAAGAAAAAAATGAGAAAAGAACGTCAAAACCTCCCCCCTTTTAAAAAATAGTGCTGGGGATTGAATGCAGAGCTGTGACTAAGCTGAGTGGGCACACTGAGCCGTGTCCCCCGCCCTGCTCTCCCTTCCTTAAAAAAAAATTTTTTTTTTTTTTGATACAGGGTCTTGCTTTTTAGTTCAGGCTGGCCTGAACTCACTTTGTAGCCCAGGCTAGCCTTGAACTCAAGGCAATCCTCCTGCCTCTGCCTCCCAAGGGCCAGGATTACAGGTGTGAGTCACCTCGCCTGGCACTGCAGTGTGTTGTACTGGGGATTGAACTCGGGACCTTGCACCTGCCAGGCAGGCACCGGAACCACTGAGGTCAATCTCCAGACTCTCCTTTCCTTTTTCAGTTGGAATAATATTCTATTATATATGCATGCCATATTTTGTTTATCCATTCTGCCTTCAGTGGACAATCAAACTATTCTGCCCCTTGGCTATCGGGAATAGCTACTTCTACGAACATACCTGTGCAAGAAAATAGTACCTTTTAAATTGGAGGCTGTGTTGCCCAGAGAAGAATGCGTGTATTTAAGGTCTTACTAAGCAGTGGAGGTGGAGGAAGGGACATATGGTGACATTTTGTGGAAATTGCCAGCCTTTGAAAGCATGGTAAGACCTCCAAGAATTTTTTGCTGGAAGCATCTCAAGTGTAGATGCAGCTTCCTTTCAACAGAACAAGTTATTTTAACCAAATTGTTTGCTTTTTGAATTTGTTGGTAGACATTCTAGACGAAATAATGAAAGGTAATGTAGAAATATGTTAAGCTACCAAATATTCAAGGGATGCATTCGTAAGGAGGGTTAAATAGTGCCATTGAAAGCCAGGTGCAACGAAGATTTTGTTAAACATCCTATTTATAATAAAATTAATTGACTAGTTAGTTGATCACCAGCCTATATTAGATGTCACCATCTTTTTCTAATAGTCATTTTGATGCTTTTAGGTATCTGGAGCACAACTCAATTATAGTACAAATTGTCCTGCTACCGACCTGGGAAAGAAGACAAATGCAGAATGCGTGGCTTGAGCTAGCACTATTTTTTATTTTTTACCCCCTAAAAGTAGAAAATTTTAAAAGAACCTTCAAATACATGTAATTCCTCTGCAGACAACAGTCTTGTCTTCCTTACTCCCATTTCAAAAACACTAAGAGACTCAAGTAAAGTAAGAATATTAAAAACAATTACAGAAATATGTTTCAGGACCTTCCGTGGTGTGAATATCATGCATAGCTTCTCTCTGAGGAACTATGAGTCAGAAGGTCAGTGAACAGCATCACGGGAGAGAAAAATAACTTAGCTAGAGATATAGTCTGCAAAATCTGATCCTTATCTTTTCAGTGGTTAGCAAAGGATCACAAAGATTTCATAACAAAATCCTCTTAAGAAATACTATTCTTCATGTGAAATACATAAATTACACTGATATCATAGTCCTTTTAATTCATTCCCAATAAACTCTAGTTTTCTTTTGTTTTTCAAGGTTGGATCAACTCAGAACAGATTAACAAGGAGGTTTAGGAATCAGTTGTTGTAAAAGTTAATGGTGCCATATTTGACCAAGTTGCTGCATGTGCTAAACTTTAGGGAAAAAACTGAGATGCCAATGTCAGAGCCCAGGAGGGGACAAGTCGGAGAGAAAGGGAAGCCCTGCCAACGACAGAAACATGTCCAGTAAAAAGCACTGGTTGTAAAGAGCATCCTCTGTCCTTATATAAGCTACCAGATGTTGTTGAACTGAATTAAAAAAATAAAAAGCCCTATGACTCACAGGGTGCAGCTCCAGTGGAGTGAAGTTTAGCAGCTCTGTTAATTAAAACACATTGTGGTTCATGTGATAAACCATGTCACAAAAATGAGAAAATATAGAGTACACACCAAACAGAACTTAAATATTCAAAACACCATTGAGACCATAAATCTGAACATTGAAAATAGATTCTATGTACGTGAACAATGGTTACATACATGGTGTGTGGATGATATAAAAATATATATATAAATATATAAAAATGATATAAAAATATCTTAGGACCTGTAAATGTAAATGTCTTGACAGGTATTTAGCTTTTGTCATTTTGGTACTGGGGATGAAACTCAAGGCCTTTATGCTGACTTTTTCTCTTCTCTTTTTTTTAAATTTTGAGGCAATTTAATTTTAAATTGCTAAGGTGTCCAGGCTGGGCCTGAATCGTTTACCTTCCTAGAGTGCTAGGATGACAGTCGAGCGCCACCAGTGTCCCATAGCTCCAGGGTAACTTTATTAAGTGTGTATGAATACAGTGAGTTCATTGACATGGGTATTTTAGATACAAGAGAAAAACACCTGTGATCTTTGCCTTGCTTCTGAAAATTTTAATGGCTTAAGGACTTGGAGAAGTCTCAACAGAAGCTTCTTTGACATCTCCACTCAAGTACAATGGTACCTCAGTTCATGAACATTTTTGTTTGCAAACAATTTGATTCACAAATAGAAACATTTGTCAAAATTCTGGTTTTCTATGAAAACTCTACCTTCGATATGAAACATGATGTAGCCGTCTTCCCCAGGCGGACATGGACATGGTCACTGTTGCCAAAAGCATCGGACAGTTTACACTGGTGAACCCAAGCACCATCACAGCTCCTGCACATTTCAGAGAATGCGTACCTTCTTCATCTCTGGTGGAGAGCTCCACCAGGCCTTGGCACATGCTGGGCAAGCGCTCTACCACTGAGTTACACTCCCAGGCCTGCGTTTTACATAAAATGTTGTGGTTTAGTGTTCTAGTGTCTCACTAGACTCGGAATTGAGAAAAATATCCTCCTTGTATCAAAATAAATGTCAGTCCTTTTTTTTCCTCTAGAGATCATAAGTCCCTTAACTTAATACTCAAAGATGGAGCTTTAGCCCTTCAGCTCTTGACATTTGAATTCAATCCTGATGCTCCCAGTTATAAGTATCTTTCTTGATTTCCTCAAAGGTCAGATAACTTTGGCAGGGAACGTTAACATGAGTAACTTGATTTTTTACCCTGATCTATTGCAGCTCAGTGTAGCAGTTTGGTTCAGTATGGTGGCCTCTTGTAATTCCTCTCTCTCTGTGTGTGTGTGTCTCTGTCTCTGTCTCTCTCTCTCTCACCTGCTCAGTGTGCCTGATTTTATCAGTTTTACTGGTCTTTGCAATGAATCTGTTTTTGTATCTATTGATTTTTTTCACTAGTACTTTTGACTTTCTGATTGATTTTGGATGCTATTTCCTGCCTTCTATACATTTTGTGGTTAATTTGCTTCTCTGTTTCTAGTACTCAAGGAGGAAACTAAAGCTACTGATGTAAAGGCATTGTTCCTTTCTGTTGAAGGTGTGTGATGATTTATACCTCCGTGTCCCCCGGAGCCTTGTTGGCTCACAGGTGCAGCAGGGGGGTGATTGGGCTGGCCCACTGAGGAGTTGATAGCTCAGTGTCACGTTGGGTGATGAAGCCTGGTTGGAGGAGGTAGGTCACCGAGGAGGTGGGAGATGGAAGGCCTAGCTTCCTCCTCCTCCCCTGATGCCCTTCTTTGCCTCCACTCCCAGGCCAGGAGCTATTTCTCCTCTGCCAGGCTGCTGTGCCTTGGAGCCAGCCAAATACGAACTGAAACCCCTGCAAACTGTGAGCCAAAATAAACCTTCCCTATGTAGAGTAGTGGGAGTTGGTGTTATGTCTTAGCAACCAGAAAAGTAACGAAGACAAATTTTATAGTGCTATAAAAATTCCCTAAGTATTATTTTAGCTGCACCTTACAAATTTTAATGTTATGGTTTCATTTTCATTTGATTCAAAATAATTTATTCTCCTTTTGCTCTCTTACTTGACCTGTAATTTATTTTAAATTGTTTCTGAGTTTCCAAATATTATGTGACTTTCCAGAGATACAGCTGACTTTTAACTTCCATCCCTTCAGCCAAAAAACATATTTGGTATCACCTAAACCTTAAAGTCTTTTGAGACTCGTTTGAATAACAGAATATGCATATCTTGGTAAATTTCATGTTTAAAAGACTATGTGTTGTGCCATTGCTGGCAGTGTTTGCTCTCAGAATGAGGAAACGTGGAGAGCTGGGCTTAGTGATGCCTACCTGTCGTCCCCGCGTCCCCCAGACTGCAAGTCTGAGGCCAGCCTGGGACGCGGAGCAAGGGCCTGTCTCGAACAAACAGCTGAAAACAGCAGCAAAAAATGAGTCGATGTGTTGTCTTACCAAGTTATTAGGTCTTGACTGGTTTTAGACTGACTTCTACCAGCCACTGAAAGAAGGACACAGTGACTAGAATTATAGATTCGTCTGTTTCTCCTTGGTGTCCTCATTTTTGGATTCACGTGTTTGAAATTCTGTTTTTATGGACCAAATATTTAAGACTTCACAAAGTGACTACCTTAGTGTTGTGTCTTCCTCACTTATATATTCTTTGCATAGAAGTCTACTTTGTGTGACCCTGATGTGCTCACTGTAGCCCCCTCTTGACTAGTATCTGTGCTGTGTCTTTTTTATATTTTAGCCTTCCTGTGTTTTACATGTAATGTTTGTTATTGAGACCCAGAACTGAGCTGAGCGTTGTTCATGCTGTGCAAATGAGGTGTTTAAATGAAACTGGCACCTCGCAAACCCAGATAGGAGTACCCGAGTTCCACGATTCGGCAGAACTGTTCAGAAACCCCAGGCAAACCCTTCTCTTAGCTTTATGTGGATTACGAGGGTACAGATGAAAGCGGCCTCCCCGTCCATCATGCTCACAGCCTGGACATTCTGAGGTTTCATGCAGGAGTTCTTCAGAGTTCACTCTCACCACCCCTCTCAAGAGCTCAGCAAATGGAGATCTGGTCTCCGATCACGAGCAGCCCCCTCCCACGGCTTCCTCCCTCCCACTCGACACACTTGCTACCTCGTTAGCATTGGGAGCACTTCTCCGGTGACAGAAGACGCTGTCATGCCGGAAATTCCTAGCATTTGAAGGGCTCTATCCGGAAGCGGAGACCAAGACCAAACATGTATCTTATTGCACCATACCATCCTTCCTTATCTTCCCCTGCGGCACACTTTCTGCAGCGTGTCTGGAGTTCAGTCCTGCGCGAGTGCCGACCCAGCACTTCAACGGCACTGGGTCAAGCTCTGGTTTTGAGCAATGCCTGAGACCATGGATCAGGGATTCACTTTATCTAGTGTCGTTTCTTTATCTCAAATAAAAGACAGGCTAAACTCTTACCTCACTGTTTTGTGCTAAGTATTAAACTGAGTGTGGTGGTACATATTGTAATCTTAGCACACTGGAAACTAAGGCAAAAGGATCACCCCAAGTTCAAGGCCAGCCTGAACTACATGGTTGGAGCTTATCTCAAAAACAAAACAAACCGGCTGTGGTGGCCCATTCCTCTTATCTCAGCACTCGGGAGGCTGAGGCATGAGGATTGCCTCAAACTCAAGGCCAGCCTGGGGTATATAGTGAGATCCTATTTTTTTTTTTTTTAAGAATTAGGACTCACGCTGTCACCCAGGACCTGAGAAATGAGTCGTTTATTCCATTTGCTGATGAATATCCTTCAGACACAGAACCAAAAGTCTTGTTCAAATAAAGGCGGGGCTGACTACACCCATTTCTTTATTCACCCAACTGATTATCATGCAATTTTAGGAGAATAGATAATTTAGAGCAGTTTTAGTGTAAAATTGTGTTAGGTATTAGCCAGTGAGCTGTTCTCTAAAAATTCTTTATTAATTGCTTTGTTAATTACCATTTGTGTGAAGTATTTATAATATAATGCAAATAATATAGGTACATATATAGTACAACCAGTGATAGCATTGTATTTTAAGGAACGCTACACTAGATTCATTTGCTGGTCAAACTTATATAATTTCTTCATATGAAAATGGAACCATTTTAAAAATTTCAGTATAAATTTATATTTATAGAATGTTTGGTGAGCAAAAACTATTTTACTACATTTTTATCCCGCAAACTTTACCAACTTAATAGAAATAAAACTGTCTTTCAAGATGTTTGTAATTTGTTACAAACACTGTCAGTAGTTGCGGGGCCGCTGTGAGGTGCGCCGAAGCCCAGGTGTCTGAGGGCGAGGAGGACGTAATCCATGGGATTAGCACAGGTGCACCATGGGACTGTTTATATAACCATACGCGTGCTGCAGGGCTGGCAAGGTCACTCAGAACGTTGTCTTACTGTGTCTTAGAAAGCTCTTAAAACCTACTGTAAATGCTTTGTAAAGCGGGGCTCCTACCTTGTGATGTCTGCTGCACATGTGCTCTTTTCTTTGGGAATCTCAGCCGACTGGGCCTCCCTTCAGCCTCCTGGCCTGATAACTGGTGCAGTCTAGCAGGAAGGTCAGGTGAGTGTCCCCACCACTGCATCGCTGGACAGCTGGGAGGGACCCCAGGGAGTTGTTGCAGTGCATCCCAGCTTTGCTCTGGCTGCTGGTAGCAACTTTCTCGGCAGCTTGAAAATCTCTCAGAACTAGGAGACAGTCCACCTGACACCCGGAGATGTTTTATGGGCCTTGGAAATGCTGGAGACGCAAATTCCTTTCCCCCATCGTGAATCAGCGGGGAGGATAGCTTGACTGTTTTTAGTCTCTTCAGCTGTGTCAGCCAGAAGACAGAAGAGCATGTCCAGCAGGTGAACTAGATGCAGCAAACTGTAGAGAGCTTGGAGCAATGCGTGCTGGCAGTGGTAGTCATGTTGAAGGAAGTTGGAAATGCCACCTCATCTGGAGCCTAAGTCCCACAAGCCAGTCCAGGCACGACAGGTCCAGGAAAGAGTGGAAGTAGGAGAGTCCTCGACCCAAGAGGGGAGGCCAGGGGGTCTACGTAGGCTACCTCCGTACAACGTACATAATCTGCACAGCTGGGCAGCCCTGGGGACTGGAAACACAGTTGAAGCAAAGGGCGGGCCAGTGACACAGGGCTGCATGGCTGCTGCGGCTCTGGGATGAAGGACAGAGGCTTGGTCCCTTGAAGGTCCCAACAAATGTGTGCAGATCTGAGAGCAGCTGGCTTGGACACAGAGGAGCTGGAGGGGCAGCCCTTAGACGTGCCGGCCTGCGGAAGCAGCTGTGCCCTGACCAGCAACACCGGCCCATGGGCCCTAAGGGGAGAAGAGCCCCCGTGAGGCAGGACGACCTGACACTGGGAGCCTTTTACCCAGTCTAAGAGATAGGCTCAGGTACCTTGTCTGCTAGGACCCTGGCAGAGCGGAGGCTACATGTGGAAGTAACTATCTGTTGGTTTCTGGAAAGTTGTGCGGTGTGTACTGGTGTCAACGCTGATTCTATTTAACGCTCATTTAAATGACCATATTGTCTAGTGGCTGCCCCCACTGAGCACTTTAGCATCACAGGTGTTTACTGTGGGTGATGGATCCTCATGGATGGTTCCCTGGGTTCTTGTACATGGCAAAGAATTGGAGGTGGCATGTAACAGTAAAGAAGATTTAATCGGCACCTCAGAGTGAGCAGCCTCATGCTAGTGGGAAGGAAAATGGCACAAGTGCTGAATTTAAGCATTAAAAATGCTGTCGGGTGTGGTGTGCACACTTGTAATCCCAGCACGTGGGAGGCTGAGGTGGGAGGATTACTACAAGTTCAAAGCCAGCCTGAGATACATAATGAGTTCAAGACTAGCCTGAATTACATAATGAGGCTCTGTCTCTATATTGTGCGGGATCTAGGAAGCTTCTCACTGGTGCTTCCACAGTGTGACCAACATCGAGACTGATAGAGCCTTGTCATTTGGGCCGTTGTGCACGTCCTTTCCCATAATGCCCTCTGTCATGCACAATAGGCTATGTGAGATGCAGTCCACAAACATGCCCCTCCAAGGGGTTCCAAATGGAGAGAGTTCCTGCGGGTCATGTCCATGGGAAGAACACCCAAGCCTCTGGGGTTGGGATTTCAAGATCCAGGGTGGGCCCAGGGGCTGTTGCTTTGCTTATCTTTGCCTCTGGGTAGCGGTAGCCCTCAGGATGAAGGGTGAGGGCTATTGGCCCAAGCACTCAGGAGTGGAGAGGTCCCATTGCCCCAGCCTCTCACTACTCCACCAACAGCACCAGCTGCCTCAGAGCAGAGGCTCTCAAACTGGACGAGTGATATGTGATGGCCAGTTTTGTTACAAAGCAGGTAATAAAATACATTCTTCCTGGCTTTCCTGGAAGAATACATTCTTTCCTTCCTTTCTCTGGCTTTTGTTCTTCTTTACAGCAAACAGGAAAGCAGAAGCCCCTCCTTGTAAGTGCTGGGCCTTGAACCCAGCACCGTGTGCATGCTGTGCGTGCTAGGACCCCGCCTACCATCTGTCCCCCGCCCCACCAGCGGTGTTCTGAAAAGCTTCCTTACTGGAGGCTGAGTCACTACTCAGCACCCATCACTCTGGTTAGAAATGAGGTCACAGGAACATTAGTTCAGGTCACTCTCTCCCACTTGGAAAATGCTGGATTTTGGCACCCACCCTGTCGTTTCTGAGGAAAATCTGCTCTGGCAGAAAAAAGGGACCTATTCCTGGCTAGGAAATTGCTTATGTCAACTGATGGAACAGAAAAACAAAAAGTCTTCTATCTATTCTCAGTAGAGAGTAAAAGACATCCTTTTAGAAAGACAAGAAGAGGAAACAAAAGAAAGGAAGACAGGAAAGAGAGAGGAAGAAGGAAGGAAGGAAGAAAGAAAGAAAAACAGAAAAAGAGAGAAAGACAGAAAGAGAACAAACCTCTCCTGCACTCAGGCAGGGCCCTGGCAGGGCTTGGGCAGCGTGGCCCTGGGATCCATGGCCTCGTGGAGCGCTCGCTCACATCAGCAGACGCTCACATAGCAGCTATGTTTCTGGGCTTCTCTGACCCTGGTCCTGTGTCCCGATCACCTACATCTTACGTGGTGCTCTGGGCTCCTTGTGGGTACATGAAGCCACTGAAGGGGCATCTGGTTAAACCCTGTGGTGGACGCTCTTTCCAGCCCCAAGTTCTCGCTAGACTGTGGGCTGAGCCTTCGGAACCTGAACAGGGATCAGCCGTTCCGCCCTCCCCATCCCTAAGCTTTGTCTGTTCCTCAGTGACCGTGGAGAGGGCCTCTTTCACCCTGGCTCACAAGCCTGTACCAGGTCTGACCGGGCCGTGGACCCTGTAGCCCTCTCCCAAACCCTGCTCCGTGTCTCTGCATGCCGTCTGCAGCAAGGTGGGGCGCCTCCCCTGCTCCCCTCCTTCTCTGTAGCAGTCTTCCCACCAGTCCTGTGTCAACCAGGGATGCAGAGGTGCTTCGTGACTGTAGAGAAAGTAGAACACTCAAATGCTCTTTCCCAGAGGAGCCAGACTGCTGGGTGGAGTGTGGCTCAGAGTTTCAGCTTCCTGAACTGGACCTGTTACAAAAGGAGGGAATATTTCCTCCATATCAGTCCCCAGAAGTTGAAGTTTCTTTCTTTCTCCACTGGAAAATCACAAGTTTACCTGACAAAATGTTGAGCATATGCCGGACTCGATCTGAGAGGCTGTTTTTACAGTCTTAGAAGAGCTGAAACACACAAACCGTGTTGTAGTCAGAGTCAGCCAAAGAAGACCCAGAGCCCCCACTGGGGCTGCACTCTCTGCTGCACGTCCCCCGGGCTCATGGCTCAGCCTGTGGTGGGCCCCAGCCAGTTCAAGTGAGGGCTTTTAATTTATTTGGAAATTTACCTGGTAACTGAAACCAAATTTCTCAAAATCTCTCTCTCTCTCTCTCTCACACACACACACACACACACACACACACACACACACTCCTCCCTACTAATCACTTTTGGAAGACTAAATAAATAATTTGTTAGGAAATAAGCCTTTATAAGTTTAGCATTAGACTAGAGTTTTGCAAGAGAAAAGAGAATATCATTTTTCCCAAGATGACATTCTTAGATATCACTCGTTAAATTTTATCTGATAGGAAAAAATTGCAGGAATGATTAAACTTCTCATGCACTTCAATGGTTTTCTTTCTTTCTTTCTTTCTTTTTTTTTTTTTTTTTAGGTTTTTTTGAGACAGGGTCTCACTTTTGTGGTTCAGGCTGGCCCTGAGCTCAGCCTCAAACTCACGTCATAGCAATCCTCCTGCCTCTGCCCCCCGAGTGCTGGGATGACAGGCGTGAGCCACCACGCCCGGCACTGTGGTATGTGGTACTGGTTGCTGCTGGGCGTGGGTCTCCACACACAGTATTGTTATGTGGTTACCGGGGAATCGAACCCGGGTCCTTGCGCTTGCAAGACAGGCGCCGGAACCACTGAGCTAACTCCCCGGCCCCTCAATGGTTTTCTTTTCAGCCTTAATTATACACATCCTTAAAATCTTGTGAATCAGGTGTTTTCTCCCTAATCTGGACAAACCACCTTCAAATGTGACTCTAATGCTTACTGAAATTCAAGAAAACATACTTTAAGGATGATCTGAATTTAAAATAATATGTGTGCCTGGGTTTCTGTAGGCCTTCTTGATATAGATGTGGCATTGTAGAAAATTATATTTAGAGGATTAATTTTGATATCTCAAGATATTGGCTAATTATGTACAATTATTAATCCTATAAATTAGGTATGAATTATGTTATAGAATAAAGCTAGAGGGGATGCCCTTTGCTCCTTTTCCCCTTGAGACACATGGGTGTGATTTGTTTTCTTTTCTGATCAGAACAAAGGTAGCAGGAAAATCTTCCTTTACAGCTGAAATACCTTGTTCTTATAAACAAAGTTAAAGTGGGGGAGAAGCAGAAGGAAAAGCAGCAGACAGAGACTGGCTTAATTGCTTATATTCGTGCATGTATTAGATTTAATCCAGGTGAACAAAAATAAAGTCACACTGGCTTAAACACATTTTAATGCCTGAAAGTATGTTAAAAATATGTAGGCAGAAGAAAAACAGGAAGCAGTTATGAAATACATCAAGGTTCTGATTTTTATTGAAGGACACTAGAGCCTTCTAATACCCCGGATATAATTCAAAACCAAACAAAGGCTGCTTACCAGTAGTTATTTGTTTTACATGGATCCCTTTTAGGAAGTAGGGGGAAAAACTGTATAGACACTCAAGTTTATTTTCAATTTAAATCCCCACAAATTAGAAAACATGTCATACAATGCTGATTTTTTTTTAAAAAGTGTCATTTGGAAAAAATCCTTCTGTAACAAGCTCATTTCCTACAGCACCTCAGACCGTGGGTCAGTCTTGTCAGGATGCTGAGTGAATGACTCGCCTCTGGTGTTCGTGTGGAAGATGGAACTTAACAGGGTCTGGTGCTCGAAGCAGAGGAGGAAAAAAATCTGTACTTGCTTAGTGGAGAGCGTGGAAAACACTCCCTACCTCGACTCCATATCCCACACAAATGAAAGGATGCAGCACAGGCACCCGGCCTTGCTGCCATTGTGTCTTTTCTAATTAAAATTCAGAGTATTAAGCACAGTTGAGTACGTCCATGCAGCGGTGACGCGCGATCCTCACATGCCGGAAGCTCAGATCAAGAGCTCTAGGCAAGGGCTGGCTCATAACATCGTTAAGATTCATTGTCCCCTGCGTCTGAAAGGCTTTGTCAAAGCAGATGACAACGTGCTGTGAGGAATGTGCAAACAGAACTGCGTCCGTCATCCTCCCCCTCCTTTCTTGAGTCTGGGCTCTCAGCTCATTCCCAGTCTTTGGGCTCAGATATTAAGGCAGAAGTTTTCTACATTCTTAATGCTGTAAAATGATACAAAAAAAAAATTGGGCATGAAGAAGGTTAGGTGAAAAATATTTGAGTCGCTAGGTGAGGATATATATTCCTGGGAATAGTATCCACGCAAGTACAGCGACTACCCAAACAAAAGAAGGTGTGGCGTATGAGTGTGCAGGTGGGAAGAGCCCTGAGTCACACGCACAGTGTGCAGGTGGGAAGAGCCCTGAGTCACACGCACAGTGTGCAGGTGGGAAGAGCCCTGAGTCACACGCACAGTGCTTTCTGCAGAGCGAGTCACATAGGAGCACGCTTTCTCTCCCTGCAGACGCCTGGTACCCTTTATGTTATAATCTCAGCACGGGAAGCTCTCTTAACACACTCCTTTTTCAGCCTGCTGAGCGAAGATGCCCGATGAGACAGACGTTACAGGCTGACCTCTGAACACAGCAGTGGCTGGGATGTTGTCTGGGAGTCTGATGGGGAGGATCTGCTTCTTATGAGACTCAGTATTTGTCTTTACCGTGTTCAGTGATCACACATATGTGCTGAAACAATAAGAGATTTAAATGGATCCATTTCTTAACAAAATAGGAAATGCAGAAATCATGAGGCAGTAATAAGAGAGTGCCCTGTAATTGGGTTTTGGTCATTTAAACATGGACACGTGCATTTTTACAAGTGTGTAAAATCTAAACAGACCTATTCAAATGCTAGTGAAAGGCTCTTTGCTTTTTTCTCTTTGGAAGGAATCGAACTCAGGACCTCACGCTTGCCAGACAGATGTTGCAAGGCTGAGCTACATCCCCATCCCACCCCCTTTCTGTGAGCCAAGGTTGTGTTCTGAAGGCTCTTTGCTGTTTCAGTTTTAAGACCTATTTTGAATCTGGCTTCCTAGGCCCCCAAACTGGAACTGCTGAGGGTACAGTGTGTTTTCCCCTGTTGGGGAAGAAGTCCACAAGGAATGTGAGCACTGCCTGGATGAATGGAGAAACGACAGTGGGAAACTGTGTGGACTCTCACCGGGCCCATTTTGAGTGAGAAGAAATATGTCAGGAATATTTTGATCACAGGTAACAGAAAGGGAGTAAGACTGATGCAGGCAGAAAGGGATCTGTTGATGGGACACCAGAGCAGCTCCTAAGATCCCAGGAGAAGACAGTGAGGTGGCTGGAAGGCAGGAACAGGGCAGCCTGAGCTCCAGGTACTGTGAGAGCTTCCTGGGGCTCGGCTGTTACAGAAATGTCTACTCCCAAACCCTTGGTCTCCATGACTTTTGCTGTAAGTTTCTAATTTCTGGCCAAGAGTCAGTCACACCCATAATCCCAATTTTTTTTTAGACAAGGTTTCCCTCTGTAGTTCAGACTGGCCCTGAGCTCACTATGTAGCCCAGGTGAACCTCGAACTCACGGCAATCCTCCTGCCTCTGCCTCCTGAGTGCTGGAATTGCAGGCCTGAGCTAACATGCCCGGCCAATATTTGGGCGGCTGAGAAAAGAGGATCATCATGTGTTCAAGGCCAGGCCGGGAGACATGGTGAGTCTGAGCTACAGTGGGGCTCTGCCCGGCAGTTTCTAGTTTCTAAGTGTAAGACATTGCTCAGTGCACTTTGTGTCAGAAGTTTACTTGTGGATTAATTAGTAGAAGGCAGAGTGAAAAAGCGGTGTGTGTGCATGTGTGCATGTGCGTGTGCGTGCGTGTGTGTGTGTGTGTCCAATATACATGCCTATGTATTGACTGTTTCCTCCAAAGAGGAACAGTTATGAGCTGCATACCACTGAAGCTGGAACCTGTTACATTTCAGGCACTGATGTGAGTCCAGTAATAGAACATTGTCTGTTTATTATGACTGGCTGGGAAGAGTTAGTGACTCTGGAGAAAAACCAGCAGAGCAGTATCATCAGCTCATCACCCTAACACCTACTCTGCAGAATGGTGGGAGGAGTTCATGAGGGATATGCATGCCGAGAGCCCAATGGGTGCCTGACACAAAAGATACCCACACACAGCAGAGTCATTGATCCTTCAATATCTGTTAAACTGATGCTGCTATTAGGTTCTTAGGAAAATACGATTAGGGTTTCACATGCAAGACTTACTATCAGATATTTGAAATATTTGCTATAATCTAAGGAATATCCTTCCACAAATAGGATTGGAATCTCAAATCTAGCATCTTAGCAAAAGAGAGAGAAAGAAAAAAAATGGTAGAGTACAGTAAGACTCATGCCACCATATGCTTTCCTTGGCATTCAGAGAGAAGTGAAAAAATCATATGGTAGGCCCAGCAGGGACTAGGCCAGAATGGGTACTGGGGCAGGCAAGGAACACAAGCCAACACATGTAGGAATGCTGGCCTCCTGGCAGAGTTGAGAAAGAGTGTGGCGGCCCATCGGATGAGAAGACGTGTGTGTGCCTCAGTCGCGTGCCTTGTTGTTCCGAGGCAGCAGCACCTAATGACCCAGTGCTGATGGGGACACTCTGAAAAGCACAAAGGCCAGTTTCCATAGGACTCTTCGTGGCCCTGCACTGAGTGAAGAGGCGCAGACCACAACAGCCAGGAAGTGATTCTTCCTGGCCTTAGCATTGCCAGCAGGTTAAAGCGCTGGAAAGCAAAACCTGGGAAACAAAGTGAGAGGAAATGGCGCTGTTCAGCTTGAGGAAGAGAACAGGATGTGTGATTTTCGTGCTGGTCTCGGAGTCCACAGTGCAGAGGACATTAATTAGCGCTTCATGGAGAGCAGGAGAGGATGCGGATTTAAATGTGGCACAGGGTACTTAGCCAAAGAAGATTTTCTTGAAAGGCAGATGACTCTTGTAAGAGGACCCTAAGACTGAGATAGCAGCCCTCCTCCTGCAGAGCTCTGGAGACAGAATTAGCATGCCAGGACCTCATGATTTGGAAACTGTGTTCTGTGTTTTAGATTTTGTGTTCATTTGTTTGGGGCCTGTGAGGTAGAGGAGCTTGCTTGCTTTTGGAGTGTACTTTGGTTTAGCCAATGGGCTGCGAGCATGGACTGTTATGTCCGCGGTACTGTGTCCTATTTCCCATTTCCTTCCCTGTGACCAAACTACTCTCACATGGAGAAACCAAAAGCTTCCTACCTACAGGATGCGCTAGAGGTGAGGGGCCAGTTTTCTGGGGATGGAAGCATGAGCTTACAGCTCAGAAAGCCTATCCGACTCTTCCAAACTGCAGAGCTTCTTGAGAAAAATAGAGGAAGAGCAAAAGCAGAAGAAAAAACCTCCAAGGTTATAATTAACATATAAGAAACAATAAAAGATAAGAAAGAGACAAACAGTACAAAGCTTCAGAAATCTAGACAGAAAAACAGAAACAGAGTCTGGTCCAGCTAAAATACATACACACACACACACACACACACACACACACACACTCCCAGGAGACTCTGGTGTAGCACTAACAATGACTTTACAGTGAGCAATGTGGCCCCTACAATAGGTGTGGCAGCTCTGTCTGAGAAGTTAGAGCCCAGAGACAGAGGAGGAGGCCAGGCCTTGTGAGGTCATGAAATAGAAGCAGGACAGTGGGTCCCTGGGAGGCCAGTCAGAGATGTGAGCGACCCATCGATGTAGCCACGGATGCCTGGGTCTGATCCTGGCCTGCACGCCTGCTGTTGACCCTGCAAGCTCCTGAACGCTGCCTGGGTTCCATGTCTTCATCTATGAAGTGGGTATAACAATAGCAGCTACATTTAGAGACCTGTTGTGAGGACGGAAAGAGTTCATCTCTTTGTGGGTCCCGGCACAGGGCCGGGCTCGTGATGCTGGAGTTAGGTGTTATCAGGCTATTTTATCTCATTAGTTGTGGTGCTGGGGATTGAACCCAGAGCCTCCCACAGGCTGGGCAAATGCTCTGCCACCGAGCTACAGCCCTGGCCCCATCGGCTATCCCTGGGTTTTGTTGTAAGTGACGCAAGAAACTTGCAATTAATTGGATATGTTTGAAGTAAATGTTTTTCATTTTCAGCTAAAACATTATCTATCTAGCAAGTATCTTATACTGTTTCCTGACAGTGTTTCTGCTTGGTGACCTCACATAACCCTGACGGCCAGCTTAGATTTCCGAAGCCAACAACCAACAGGAACTCACTATTGGTTCTGTCTGCCACAACTGACACCTTCTAGAGCCCGCACGTTTGGCGGGAGAATGAGACTCGCTTTTAGAAAGAAGAGTCCCTGGCACACGCCCCATCCATACCGTGCCTGTCTCTAGTGTTTGTTCAGCTTGCTGATGAGAATTGCAGCCAAACTACTCCAGGAGCTTTAGAACAAACGTAAGTTATAAAAACCAAGCTGAAGTCTGCCTTATGCGAGTGATAAAATGGCGTCTAGCCTTAGAAAGATAAATAACCTGGCCGCTCCTCATTCTCCTCCAGCGTTAGAACTGCTCCGCTTATGGGGGTGTTACATGAGCGCAGCTTCCAGAGCACTGTCTGGGGGGAGCTGTGTTGCCCGTCTCTTTCCACACCTTGGCCTGGAGGTGCCTGCGAGACGCTCCGGTAACCTCCCTGTGCCTCCACTCAGGCCTGCTCACAGCTCCCGGAGGTGGGCTCGGCGTCCTTCTACACCTTTGCAGAGACTCTGGGGAAAGGGCCAAGCAGGGATCCTGAGAGTATGAGTCCGGCCAGTGGGTACGTCTTCCTCTACCCCGGGCTCTTCAGCATTAAGATCTGCATAAAACCAAACAATAAAAATAGCTCATGCACAGAACAGAAGTCTATGATAGGCGTCGGTTACAAGGCCTAAGACTCTCTGGAGGTGACTTAACATCTGTCCTGCATAGCTTCCACCACACAAGAATTGCCGTCAAATTCTTAAGTACAAAACAAAACACCAGTGCAAAAAGCAAAAACGCTTATAGTCAGGTCTAAAGCCATCACTTCTGTGTATTCTCTTTACCAACAAACTGCTAATAACAAAAGGGGGATTGCTTTAGTCTCCCCCATCAATTTGATCGCACGTAGAATTAGACATCACTGAAGTGTGTGCTTGTCCCTGGGGTGGGGGGACAGATGACGACTGTGACATCCCTTCTTAATTCCTGCCCTGCAGCTGGGCCACCCCATCGGGGTTTAGGATGAAAGGAGGGAGCTGAGCAGTTGCTCGGGGCTCCTCCAGCTGCTCACCCAGACAACTCCTGAGAGAGAGCCCGCAGGGCGCAGAAGCAGGCCGGACTCCTTTCCCTGGCCTCTCTGAGGCTCGCAGTCAAAGGGCTGCTTTCCAGTGTGGTTAAAAGATCTCGTCCTCGTGGGAGGGGCCAGTGTTTGGAACAGATGATTCTGGCTGAGAGGAGCATCGTGAGTTGGGACCCTCGCACCCGCTGGGAGAGCCGAACTCACTGTGTATGAACACGCCCTTAGCTGGCTACTTCGCGTCCCTCCTGCTGCTGAGCAGGGCTCTCGCGGTCCTTTCAGTCCCAACAAGATCCTTTGAAAAAGCACAGACAGGTTCCGCAAAACCGTTTGTGCAGAATTGTAGCTTTCCCAGGCCGAGGTTCCTTATTAATAATGGATCCCATTTACCAATGGCATCTAATCAGGTCAGCGTAAGAAACAGAGCCAGCTCTATTTCCTTGTGTCGCTGTTTGGAGAGGTTGGTTTGGGGAGTTGGTGAACAGCTCTTCCTTGCGTCCTTGAGCTGTGGGGAGAGGTTAATTCAGCCTTGGGGAGCATGTGCGGCCGTGCCTCCAGCACGCTCGGGGACTGAGTTTGCCCCAGAGGTGATGTAGCACAAAGGAGCTGCATGAATTTTCATGGACGTGGGATGTACATCTGAATACAGTGAATGGATGAACACCCTGTACTCCCGGCTCAATGGGGCTTCTCCAGCGGGGAAGTGAGATGGGGCCGGGCAGCAGCTGCCGACAGCCCGGCGGCTGAGGGCCAGAGCAGCCACCGCACAATTAGAGGAGAATGGGCCGCCGCACGGTATTGTGTGTGGAGCAGAAATCAGCTGCCAGGAGCCAATTTCCAACACAACAGGTCTGAGTGTAGCCTGCACAGCCGCGTCTCAGGCTGCGGGCTGTGCTTCACGGCTTGTGCGGAGCCAGAACCACAGACGCCATGATCTCACACTGGCAACTGTGGCACAAAAGCCCAAGAGCCACGCAGCTTGCAAGACAGACCTGCTTCTGAAAAGGGGGCCCTGCACCATGATCGGGTGATCGGCACGGCGCTGCTGCCACGGGCCTTGCTGTGTTTTCTTGTACTTTTATACTTCTTATACTTTTTTAATAGGAAAAAGATCATGAAGTTCTCTTAGACTGTCATTTTAAAAAATGACTATATTTATGATTCTGAAGTTGAAAGAACTTGAGAATTACTTAAGTCATTAGAGATCATTAGAAAGAATACTGGATTAAAGGCAAAGACATTTGTAGCCTTGGGTCTTATCCTTAGATAAAATTGGCTCTAGGGTCAGTTTACTCCATGAAGCTGACTGCAGTGAGAGTCTTAAGTATAAGAACCAACTAAGCTATTTGTGAAAGTGGATATAAGACAGGATAAAGTATCACGCAGCCTTTGTCACAAAGCTTTGATACTAAATTATGTGGGATTAAAGTTGGCTCCTGCTCAGTGAATTTGGAGAACCAGGCACACGGTGGGAAGCTCAATAAGTCCTTGGTCAATTTGGTAACAAGTTTGACATTTTAAAACTCCCTGTTGGACATTTTTCAACTTCTAAGCATAGAGAAGGAAAACCCAGTTCACTTCCACAATGAGGAAACTGAAATAAAAAAAGAAAACAAAACAAAATAAAAAAGCCCATGTTTTAGAATACGATGCAAATCTGGATCACAAGGCATTTTGCTTCTAGTTATCTGGTCCAGCCTCGTTCGTCTGATCCGATTGACAGGAGGTGCTGTAGGGGTTCCAGGGTCACTTGAAAGTCTCGACAGGATTACTTGGCGTTGCTAGTTTAGTACCTGTGTTCCTCTTAGGAGCAGGCTTACCTTAGAGCCTGCTACCTGTCTGAAGAGCCCCTCGCCAAGGCACCTCTCCTTCGTAACTCTGGCATTTGTCTGCACCTAGCGATTCTTTGGGAATCACCAGAACCTTCCAAGTGTTCACCAGGAAAATAAGCGGTCCAGAACCACCCCGGCAGGAGACAGTGGGCTGTAGGTGGGTCATGCATTCTGTTGTGATGCATTTTCTGTTCCCACGTAGCCACCCAAACCACTGGGGATTCAGTATTGACTCCTGGATATTCGACCAAAGGAAAGGGGTAGGCGCAAGAGGACCTGCAGGGGACCTGATGTTTCGTGGGATGGCTGGGACTGGCATCCCCTCCCTCTCCCCTGAGACCACTGCGTGTGTTTCATGTTAGTTTACTGTTTAACATCTGTCTTTTTCACTCAGTTCTAAACCTGAAGGAGCCAGGTTTATCTTGCTTACTCTTGTATGGAGAGGCTCAATAATTATTTGTTGAATGAAGGAATACAAGGCAGGAGCTGGAACCACTGAGCTAAATCCCTGGCCCACAGATTGTCTTTAATAATTACATATATGTGATAAAATATATATTTTTCTAAAACAAAAGGAAGTATATATTGGTATATGAATTCCTCTTTCTAAGAATAAACAACCTAAAAAAATCAATAAATGACTTAAATATGTGTAAAAAACAAATAGCTATAAAGGACGAGGCATACAGCTCTGTGGCAGAGCACTTGCCCAGCAAGGGTGAGACTCTGAGTTCATCTCCTAGTACCAAAAGAAAAATAATGTGTTTCTAAGTATTTCTTTTAGAAATACAGAAGTAACAACCAGAAGAACGGTTGAGAGTCAGGTGCGCCTGCCTCTGGGGAGAGAAGCTGGGATGAGATGGTGGGATGTGGGAAGAAGGTATTTCCTTCCCAACCCTCATTCTCAAATGCACTTGAGTGACTGTGACACGTCCAAACCCCACTTACCACCCACCAGGCCTTCTTCAGAGCTGTAGCTCATTTTTTCAAAGATGACTCTGTTTTGCAAAGTTCTGAACTGTCAAGACAAAAGCCAGGTTTAATTATTTTTTGGTTTACTCTAATTAGACGAGAATGCAGACTAGCATATCTTTAAAAAGTTTTTCTTCATGGAGTTGAAACAAAAAGAGATTGTGAATGATGACATTCCATTAACCACAACCTTCTCCGAGTACTCTGGATGGCTGGGCAGCTTGGCTGGTAAACTTCAGTGAGACTAAGAACTCACAGACCAGTAATCTCTGTGGATGGGCGCTCAAGGCCACTGCTAAGTGTCCACAACACCAAAGGGACTCCCTCCCACGGTGATTCTTAGAGGGCTCATGACCTGACCTGCTGTAGGAGTGGACAGTAGAAACATATAATTTCACAATAAAATGTTCAATGGATTTAATTAATAAAAATGTCATATCTGAGAGAGAGAGATTTCCATGGAAAAATGTGTTTGACGTGGTTCAGAGATAGCAGTTTTGTCGGATGGATGAATAGGCAACTGGTTAGTATTTTTTATTTAAACTTCCCTCGCATTAGACATAACATATCTGCTGTGTAAGATTTCATCTAATTTTTAAAGTACTATAGAAGTCACAGAGATAAACAAAAGATCATGAAAAGAGAAAATTTTAATGGCTTTGAGGAAACACTCCCATTTTTAGTGAATGGGAGTGGCGTATTAACACCACCTATTTCAGTTTGGTGGGATAGCACTGACATGTTTTTACTATCCAATTAATTGGTTGACTTTAACTAACAAGCTTTATTCCTTCATTCAACAAGTAATTATTGAGCCTGCTATGTAAGCAGTCTAGTGAGTGAGACAAACCTGGCCCTACTCCTTTGCCTTAGAAGCTGGTGGGGAAGACAGAGGTCCAAGAAGCTAACGTGGAACGCACCCAGTGGGCTAAGGGGAGCAGGAGGGGTGCTGGACCCAGCCATCTCCCTAGGGATCCCCAGTTCAGTCCCTGGTACCCTGGCATACCACAGTGCCAGGCATGGTGACTCACGCCCACCAGCAATCAGTACCACACACCACAATGCCTGGTGTGGTGGCTCACATCTATAATCCCAGCACTCAGGAGGCAGAGGCAGGAGAATTGCTGTGAGTTTGAGGCTGGTCTGGGCTACATAGTGAGCTCAGGGCTGGTCTGAACTACAAAGCAAGACCTTGTCTCAAAAAAAAAAAAAAAAGATAATTTATATAGAAGACAATTTGTCTTATTAAAGACAATAATATATTTATAATATGTAAGTACAAAACATTAAAGCATATTTGAAAACAGAACTTTCTGAGGGTTTGCTACCATTTTGGGGGCGGAATCCATACTCAGAGCATCGTCCAGGTCAAGTAGGTGTCATACGACTGAGCTACTTCTCTCGCCTTAAGATTTTTCTACATTTTTGATGTATTTAACAATATAAAGATTTAAAAAATTTTCTGTACTTTACAGATAGCACTTTATGTATAGGCAAAGTATTGTCACTCCTAACAAAAATGGTAATTCCT
>PVIR01006118.1:0-67845 GCA_004026965.1 Petromus typicus
AAAAACTTTCACATACAGTTTTTTGTAGAGTCAAAAGCCTGAAACACTTGGGTTTCCTTATTTTTCCAGTTCTGGGCACCAGGGTCTTACACACGCCAGGCAAGTGGTTTCCCACTAAATCACACCCTAGTGCTAAAATATAGTTAATAAAAATATATATGAGATCCTTGTAGTAAAAACTACAAAATATTACCAAAGGAAATGAACGGTAATTAAATGAAGGGTCAATCACTATGATCTCCATATTGGGAGACTGAGTGTTGGTAACACATGGGGCCCAGGGAGCCCTCTGGTCTCTGTTGCCAGAATATGGTGATGTTTGATGGCCGTTCACCAGGAAGGAAGGGGACCTGGGCTCAGGAAGGAAGGGGACCTGGGCTCAGGCACTGCGGCAGAGCTGATTAGATAAGACGGTGACATCATGGCAAGGACCAAAAATCAGAACCGTAGCACCTTTTATATCTTAAAAGCAAATATATTTTCTGAAACAAGACATTGAGTCCAGTACCACCCTGAGCTGCATCCCTTTCTACTTTTTGTTTTGAGACAGGGTCTCCCCAAGTCATGAAGATGCCCACAGATTGCTAAGATTACAGGCCTGGGCCATCATTCTGGGCTCTAAAAGATGAATTTAAAAATTGAAACAAAGTATGAATGAGCTCAAGAGAGGAAAGACAGAAAATCTTTCATTATGTTTTTTTGAGATGAGATTTTGCTTTGTAGTTAGGCTGGTGCTGAGCTCACTAGGTAGCTCAGGCGAGCCTCGAGCTTGCAGCAATCCTCCGGCCTCTGCTGGCACCTCATCATTTTTAATTATATCATTTTAATTAAAAAAAAGCAAGAAATAGGAAGTGGGAAGGAAAAGTAAGAAAATGAGAGGTTAGAAAACTATAATAAAAGATCACAATTTCTTGCTCAACACATCGTTAAGAATGTTGGCAAGCAGTCATTTTTATCTGTCAAAAAAAATAAGTAGAACAGTTCACCCAGGAAAAGAGAAGGCAAGATTAGGAAGTCTAATCTGCCAATCAATGCTTGCTGGGGTATTTGTAGAGAAATGTACGTAAGAAAGATTTTAAGTAGAAAATATTCATATTTGTAATAAACTTTTCAGTCAGGTTTTGAAATATTCTGCTTTTCTTAAAATATGACATTTACCAAGCTGGACTTATATTTTCATTTTTTTGAAATTTTCTTTATTTTAAAGAAAAACTGGCCTGGAAAACAGAACAAGAGGCTCACTTCTAAATGAGTCCCTTCCCCCTCTGAAGAATCCTTAGCATTTTCAGACTTACATGTCATGCACACAGATATGGCCAAGCTTACTTGTGGTGGGAAGTAAAGTGTGTCATGACATAAATGTGGTGCAATAGAAAAAATTTATGTGAATCCTGAAAAATTCTTTTAGAGCCAAAGGCATGATCAGGGTTCTCTCAATGTCCAGAATCTACTCAAAATGTTTACTTTTCATGGTCATTATGACTTTGGAGAAGAGGCAGAAGTCACAGATCTTGTGAAGAAGGTGGCGAGGACACACTGATGCTTTGCAAGCCTGCCTCTTTGTGAGATGACACTGGGCAGCCATCATCACTGTGTTTTTGATCATGCCTCATGGGGACGTTCCTGAAAGAGTACTTCCAGAGCTGCTTCTGAAAGGGGAAGGCACAATGGTCTAGGTGTTGAAAATGGGGGAAAAATATTTTGAGGGGGGACTGGTGGTACTGTGTATTTTACTGAAATACATTAATTTTTAATTTAAATATTTGCTGAATAGTTCTATCACACCTTGTATACGTGTAATGAAACTCTAACTTTCATCTAAGTGACCTTAAAGCCAATGGATTTTATACAACTGTACCATGTGTTGGAATCTCTACGGAAAAGAAAATACTTGAAGCATTAAAATAAAACATGAGGAAAAGTCTCCTACCGCAAGTTTTGGCAATTTGAAGGCATTCCTGTGAATTCTGGGGCACTCCTGCCACAGAGTGATGGGATCTATGTCTCCTCCACTTGAATTTGAGTGATGTCTGACTCTTCAGACAACAGAAAATGTCGGCATGAGGTGGTGTGGAGGCAGAGGCCAAGACGATGCTTCTGCCCAGATCCCTGGGCCACTAGGCCTCCGAGCAGCCATGAATGAAGACCAACACTTCTGTGCTGGCAAGGTGGCGCACACACTCTCAGCCACAATCCCACCGGAGCCCTGGCTATCCTCTGGCTGCCCCCTTCTAAGGGGCTGGCTCCCTATGCAAAGCTACCTGAGACCATTAGACCATCAGCTGAGTATACCACCATGGATGGACCTCTGCATGGAAAGAAAAACTGCCCTAGCCAAGGCCTGGCCAAACATGGGACGCCCTGAAGGATGAGCTACAGCAGTTTGTGTCTTACGCTATGTAGCAAGGTGGTGGTGTAGCATTTAAAGAGTGAACCATTTTAGATGAGTGGTGTAATTATTTTTGGGGAAAGGACACAAGTTACACCCCTCAGTAGTGAGTAAAGGCAAATGATATAGCAAAATACTACAGCCATGAGCTGATATTGTTTTCTCTTTTTTAATATGGTTTCATGTTGCTTACGGCTCTCTCTGAGGGTGACCTTGAATCTCAGGGCAAACTGGAGAGGAAATAAAAGAAGTATAATTGAAGTTCTTCATATAACTAATGACATACCTAGAGAGCCGAAACTAGATGTCAAGAAGTTATGCTGCAGATCGTAAACAGTCTGCACTGTTTCTTCTGCTTCTATGAAAAAGTAGCAAGTAAACAAGCCGATGTCATCACTTTGTTGAAAATACCAAGCCATGTCAACCTTTATCACTCTGACATAGATTTTTTAGGAACCTAGTTTTAGAATAAAGGTAGCAGAAAGCTATTATGACTGACTGAGAACCAGCAAAAACCTAAAAATATAGCTTTACTTTGCACACCCATTGTATTGCATATTAGCAAGAAGTAAAAAACTTTACATCACAAAACCATCTGGAAGCTTCTGAACATCAAAAGGAATCAGTAGAGATCATCAGAATAACCACCAGAAATATTATGACATAGTACTTTCTCTCCTCAGTTCTGGGAATCAGACCCAGGACTTTATAAATGTCAGGCAAGCACTCTACCCCCTAGGCTGCATTCCCAGTCGGAAGATATTTTTCCCTAATCTTTTGAACTGCAGTCACTCCTTTTCTCAGACCACTCATTTGTTTATTTTTCAGGTCACATATGATGTTGAATCCACTGAAGCTAATTTTTATTTGTTGAACTTGGCTTCTTGATATGAAATGCGATACTTACGTCATTCCCCATCTGAAATCTACTGATGTCTTGCCATCAAAGCATCACAAGTTAACTGCATAGAAGAATGATGACAGCTAAAAGCCAAAAGATAAAACTTGTGTGGTATTTTTATGTTAATTAGAACACTGAAAAAGCAGAGCACACAATACTCATTCTGTTTTGGCTAAGTGTAATAGTGTGGATCAAAACAACTCCACTCTAAAACAAACTGCCTACCACTTAGAAGAGGTGCTGTAAATAATTGTAGCATCAAACTGATTAAAAATAGCAGTTACATGCTCTCAAATCTGATTAAAAAGCTACCAAGATGCCAATATTATACTTCTTCCTTTCAAAACAATAATAAATTTTACTAATGGAAGTTTGGTTAAGAAAGCTAAGATCAGATTCTTGAGCCTATTTAGGGCAGACACGATTGATGTTTTGCAATAATGCTATGAAATGTTACAGAAGATAGGTGAACACATGTGGTCTCAATTGATAACAAACAACGAATTTGGAGTTAGCCCATTCAAAATGTTGTTGTGATTTAAATATATCTCCCCAAAAGGTTTGTGTGCTAAATGCTTGGACTTCAGTCTGGAGGCACTGGGAGCTGGTGGGGCCTTTGGGAGGTGGGGCCCAGTGGAGGGTGACTAGGCCATGGGGGTCACTAGGAGCCACTGAGGATTTTGCCCTAGGAAAGGATTACAATAGTTTTGTGAGACTCTGCTTATTTCCCATGAGAGTGGGTCTTATAAAGAAACTAGCCTGACCTCTGAATGTCTTTGCTTTCTGTGTCATTACATCCGCCTTTCTCCCCCACCATGTGGTGACAGTCAGGGAAATTTTCATGAGGATGTCAGCATTGTATCCCTAAAGAGCTTCATAAACTTCTTTTATTTATAAAGTGCTCAATCTCAAGTGTTTTGTTATAGCAACAGAAAACAGACTAATACTGATGTTATCAACATCAAGGGTCTTTCCTCTGAAGACATGCTCTTCTAGAGACACGGAAACAGAAGAGAGATGCTGGAGGTTCCTCAGACTTACAAAATGTCATGAAATGTCCTTCACCCACAAAGGATACCAAGACTGACTCAAAGACAATAGTTTCCAAACAATACCATAGGTAAAGCCTACAAAATAGTCCCACATTTTCTTAAGCCCCCTCCCAATGCACTGAGCTTATCACCCAAGACTCTCATAATGAGGGAGAGGAAGGCTTGTGATAACCGATTTTCTGGGGTCTCTAAGCATTTTTCTGAAACTCACTGGGGCAAACGCCTGGGAATGAGATCATTCCAACTGTTTTAAGCCTCCTGTATCCCACATAAATACTGGTTGTCTTTGGAGAATCTCTTCCTTATTTTGGTTGAACAGCTGAAAACATTCACAGATAGTCGTCAATTTGTGATGGTTTAATTTGATTTTTCTCCCACTATTTTGTGGAGAAATGAATACACATTCAATATAAATCAAACTTTAATGTCTATTAATCAGATGTCAGTGGCCAGTACCCACATAGCCATTCTATTTTTCAGTTTTAATATAGCATTCAATAAATTGCATAATATATTCAACACTTTATTATCAAATAAGCTTTGTGTTACATGATTTCACCCATCTGTAAGCTATCATAAGGGCTCTGAGGACATTGAAGGTAAGGTAGGCTAAGCAATGATTTGGATTAGGTATAGTAAAAGTCTATTATTAAAAATTGTCAGTTTTATTGATCCATATTTGCAATAAATAATGACTGCATTGTAGGGAATTTGTACATATATCTCTTTTTTTCTTTTTGGAGACAGAGTCTCACTTTGTAATTCAGACTGGCCCTGAACTTACTATGTAGCCCAGACCAGCCTCGAACTCACAGCAGTCCTCGTGCCTGCCTCCTGAGTGCTGGGATTATAGGCATGAGCCACCATGCCTGGCATTGTGGTATGTGGTTACCGGGGATTAAACTTGGGACCTTGCACTTGCCAGATTCTGGAACCACTGAGCTAAATCTCTGGCCTTTGTTTTTTCTTTTTTAGACAGAGTCTTACTGTAATTCAGGCTGGCCTCAAACTCATAGCGATCTTCCTGCCTCAACATCCTATGTGCTGAGATTACAGGTGTGGACCATCACACTTGGCTTGTATATGTATTTTAATTTAAGATACTTTCAATTTATAATCAATTTATCAGGCTGTAACCACACTGTAGGTTTAAAAAAAAAAGGCATCATTGTTACACAGGGGAATAAGAGCCATATGTAATTATCATCTCTCAGGGCTTCTGTAGACCTTTAGTTAAAACAAAGAAAAGTGGGAAACAAGAAGGGAGTGGATGATTTTAGTTTTGTGCCCATCAATACTTTTTTTCTAACTCTAGCGTTAGGCCTGGAATCATAACAGTTATCAGCAATTATTCTTATTTCAACAAATTATTTTATTTCTTGACTCTTCATTCAATATTCAAAATCTGGGTGCACTGGAAAGTCTCACAAAAAGACTGGCCCACGACAACACAGGACTCTGTGACATATCTCAGGCCAGACAGAGCAGCCTGCAGTGTCCTCATCTCAGCAGCACTCTGACCATTTACAGTCAGTTCTGTCACTGCGGCGAAGATGACCACAGAAAAAACGGACTTTATCTTCCATTGATAATGACTTGGGGGATACCCAAGAGACAGGAGTTTAGTTCATAGAAACTCAGTCTTTTAAATACAAAGCAGTAAGAGTTCCCTGACACTACATAAACCAGTCCTAATGTGGTGCCTTTCATAGACATTCCACTTTGGATTTTCTATACCTTTTGCTACAGACCAAGATAATATCGCCTTAAGAAATCTTCATGAAGTCCTGTTACCTAAGAAATTATGACATTAAAGAAAATCAAACCAACAAATTGTCAAGATAAGTTTTTCAATGATTTTTTTCATAAACACCCTAGGCATTTAACAGAAATAACATTTTAAAGAATTTTAGATATGTCGAGTCTCAAAGAGGAGCTGAGAGGCCTAACCTGTGTTCAACAATGAAAATCAGAATGCTTCATTCTAAAACAAGGTGACCCAGGTAATGATGAAATAGGCAGTCCCTTTTTGTTTTTACAGTTTAAATGCAAGGGACAGATTATTGCTCCTGGACCACAAGGAAGTTGTCAACTAACACAAACATAATAGTCATCCCTCTAACCGAGTCTTGGTGTTGCCAAGCAATTGAGATTCTTTCTCTCAATTCAGACAGAAATCATGAATTGACAAAGCACAGCTCGTAGGCCTTGGGTATTGAATGTCAATGACCCTCAGCCCTGTGTTCAAAGCTCTGGGCTCTGATGTTCTCAGTCAATGCCAGTTAGTGCTGGAAACTGTCAGTTACCTCTCCAGTTTCTGGTCTCTGTCACTGCTGGAAACTGCCAGTTGGCACCAATTGACTCTGCTGGTTTGTCTCCATTGCTGACCTTTTTGGCTGCTGATCACTTGAGTTTTTCCCAGCTAAGAGCTCTCTGTCCACATGTCTCAGGTAGATGTACAGGACCTTCCATCCCACACTCCCTAAGAAAGGAATCAGGGAAGATTTTACAGAGTTATCAGAGCGAAGCTCTATTTGAACAGGACCATGTTGCAGCCCAGAGGGTTTAGTGCACCAGAGAGAGCCCTCCTAGACCAACTGGAGAAGTGTAAGAGGAGTGCTGCTTAGGAGACAGCTGCAAACCTGCTGAATGGTCTGAATTAAAGTCGGTTATTGGTCAAAATTTGAGCTGGCTGATTGGTCTAAGTTCAATTGCACCAATGGGTTCAAATTTAAGCCGCTGTGAGGGTAAACATGTTCTGGAGAGGGTGGACAGCATCCAGAACAGTTTAGCTGTTATGACAGCAGTTGATTGGCTGCTGTCATATCTCCCAAAAATGGCACAATGAAAACTGAGGACTCTTCAGGAGAGTGACCTGTGTTAATCACAGTTTGTCAAGGTTTGGGACTGGTACAGATGTTACTCATGAGGCTAGCTTCCTCCCCAATCACTGCCTCATGATTTCTTTGCTGCTTCTTCAGAAATGTGGTAGCAGCTTCTGCAGCAGCAGAACCAGGGAGTGCCACCATGTCAGCCAGGCCCATGCTGTCCCAGTGGCTCAGACAGCAGCCTCATGAGCTGACAGGTGGGGAGGAGGGCACTGAGGTGGGGGGAGGGATGGGGACCAAAGCAAGGGGAGGAATGTGACAGCAGCCATGAGAGCGCAGCCCTCTCCTGCTATCACAGAGTACACGGGGAGAACAAGCTCTTCTCTCTTTCACCAGGAAGCATGCTCAAGAGACTTCCCCTTGCAAACACTTTCACAGCCAGATGTGGTATACGTCTGTAATGGCAGCCACTCCGAAGGCCAAAGCAGGAAGTTGCAAGTTCAAGGCCCACCTTTTAACCTTGAAAAATCTATCTTAAGGTTAAAAAAAAGAAGAAAGGCCAGGGTTTTAGCTCAGTATGAAAGTGGGTGGCTATCATGACCTAGGCCCCTGGGTTGAATTCCTTTACTCTTGAGGTAAAAAAAAAAAAAAAAAAAAATCACATTTTTGTCATCCTTTCTCCTCTGTTTGCTTTATTCTCTAGCAAAAAGTTAATTTGGAAAGAAGATGCCCCTTGTGAGTTCCTAATGCTTTGTCTTTATTTTCTACAATGAAGAAAAGCTGGCTTAAAGCTGAGTTTCAGTTGGAAAAGTCCTAGAGACTCTGGTGCCTGGTCGAATTACCTGTTCTTATAGGGACATATTTTTATTATTGAAGCACTTTGGATCAGGTGCTTACCACACACCAAATTTGACCAGGAAGTGTCACATGACAGAGCTAGCTTGTTTTAAAAACAATGGGGAGAGAAAAGTTAGAGCATATTCACATGACTTGAAACTTGTCATTGTAGGGCTAAAAGGAGCACTAGGACAGATAATAAACTCGCATCTTTCAGTGGTGGGCCCTGGAAGCGCCCATCCCTCTTTATTGTGTTCCACTGTCTATGTTTGCCCCAGTTCTTTTCTGTTTCCTTTCAAGGTCATTATGCGTATGTCCACAGTGAGCACTGATTACCTGTGCAGAAGCTTTTTTTGGAGAAACTACTGAAAGGAGACATCAGCGTGGGCCACACCTGCCTCTTCTGTCCTCAGACTCCCATGATCCAAACTCAGTCAACTGACCAAGATTACACAGTCTGCACTCTTGCTTTTTGAACTTCCCAAGATCACACTCTAAATTTAGAAGCAAACAAACAAATAAACAAGCCATATTTTTAAGGATATCTTTGAGATTTAACCTTAAATCTTTGAGATTTCCCAGAGGGATCCCCCCCATCACAAGATTTGTTCTTTTATCTTACAAAAAGAAGAATAGCATCAGGATTTAAGATTGCCTTATGTTTTTTATTCCTATATTAGTTCTAAATTACTTTAAGAAGTACACAGAGGCTGGGGAGTTAGCTCAGTGGCTCTGGTGCCTGTCTTGCAAGTGCAAGGACCTGGGTTTGATCCCCGGTAACCGCATACCATACTGGACGTGGAGACTCACTCCAGCAGCAACCAGTTCCACATACCACAGTGCCGGGCGTGGTGGCTCACGCCTGTCATCCCAGCACTCGGGAGGCAGAGGCAGGAGGATTGCTGTGATGTGAGTTGGAGGCTGAGCTCAGGACCAGCCTGAACCACAAAGCGAAACCCTGTCTCAAAAAAACCTAAAAAAAAAACAAAACAAAACAAAAAAAAACTATGTAATAAGAATACACATATAAAAATAAATTAATATTAAAATTTGGAATCTAAAAACTTGGATAATCCTACCAAAAGGAAAAAATACAAGCAGTGGAGATAGGAAAAAAGAATAAAAAATATATAAAATTACCAAGTCTATATAGGTGTATGTTGACTTTGGTAGAAAAATCCACGTCCAACCTGGCATTTCAAATTTTAAGTATAATTTTAGTTCCCTTTGAGACTAATAAATCAGGACTGCTGCCACTGTGCTGGTGGAGCTGGCCCTCTCTGTTCTCCAAAGAACGCTTAGACTGGGGCTGCGCTGTGCAAGTTCCTGATTTCGTGGATGCACTGCTTCTGTAATTCCTCCTCAATGGGAGGCTGAGCCAAGAGGGTCACAAATTTTAGGCCAGCCTGGACAATTTTGTAAGACTCTGTGTCAGAATAAAGCATAAAGGTCTGAACATGTAATTCTGCATTGAGTGCTGGCCTAGCACGCTGAGGCTCTGAATCCAGGCCTTCAGATACTACACACATGTACACATATACACACACATGCACACGCACAGATGAGATCACTGCTGTACCTGGCTAATCCCAATAATATTGTTTATAGTATTTTTGTGATCACCCATATATAAACATATACATACACACACACACACCACACACACACACACACACACACACACACACACTCTATAGAGATGTACTCTCTACTGGGTACTAATTCTCTCTGAACACTTTTATTATTGGTCTATTAAAATTTATGATCGTATATTGTGGAAAAAACTCGAGTGAACATAGCAAGAGTCCACATAAAGTGCACATACACTGATTAATGCACATAATTGCTTTTTGGGGGTGGGGTAGTAGGGAGAATGATCCAGAGAAAGAGGAAGAGGATAGAGGCAGATTTCTTTTAGGGAAGAAAAAAAATTTAATAGGTCCCATGTAACAGTTGGGAAAATAATAGGTAGGGCCTATTAGAAAAGTGATGTTTTAGGTTAATGATAAGTAAATAAATGTATTTGGCTTATAGGCATAAAGTTATGTAATTATCTGTGCTCAAGCATATTATGTACTATGTGATAATGGAAACAGAATGTACTAAATTAGTGGATTTATGAGAACATATCTTGGTCAATTAGATGTATGAAGACATTGGCAGGATAAGAAGGAAGCAACTGAATGTTTATAGCCACAAATTTGAGATAGGGCTCATGAACTGGAACCAAGAATTTTTCACTACCACTTAACTGTTTAGATACCACTTTCAGTTGCCCCAAGATCTAGTCAGGATTAGATTCAGCTTCAAATAATGGAATCCACTAACTGTTCACTTAGACCCAATACAAACTGGTAGTTTTCTTGTAGAAAATTTTCTTGTGGTCCAGAGTCGAACATTCCATAGTAACAAAGACCGGGAGTCTCCATTTTCAGCTGGCTGCAGCCCCGACTTGATAGTGCACAGTGGTGATAACTGAGTTCAAACCACCACAAAGGTGAAGGGAGGAAGGGGACCCACTGGGGGGAAAGAGGGAGTCTATGGAGTGTGGACCTGGACAAGGCTTTACTGCATTCCTTGGGACCTGGGGGTCCCTTGAACATAGGGCTAAATTTAGCTCCTGGGGGAGCTAGAGATATGTTGTATTCTTGATGTCCGGGGTCTCCACCAAACATATCATTGTTGGGAAAAAGAAGAGGCATCCCGAGGGGCACGTGGGCTTCCTGTGGACACTGCCTGAACAGCAGTCTTTGGAACCACCGAGAGATGCTCTGATTGCTGACCAAAGCTTATCCTTACAACACATTATGACAAGAACAGGCATGCAGGACTGCTGATTAACAGCAGAACAATAAGTAGTATGAAAAGATCCAGCAGGAAGAAGGATTATGGTGACATGTGGGAGGCGTTTGAATAGTGCAGCCGGTGCAATGAACTGAAGAAGGCTTGCACAACAAGGAATCAGTATGCCCTGAGTTATCCTGATAAGAATACCTGAAGCCTGTCACCTGACAGCTACATAAGACATGGCTAGCTGAGGGTCATAGCGTTACATTATGTGGCACATGCCTGTTGTTTCTGTCTTTTAAGGATAATGGAAATTTGGATCGGGAGGGATGAGGTGAATGGAATAACACTGCAGACTCCAGGGAGAGTTTTGGAGAACACTTCTACTTTTATTGCAAGATACACACACTTATAGAGCAAAGGGAATGAAGAATAACCATACGAGTTGGGTTGGTCATGAATTGGTTGAAGCATGCAGAGAGGCGGGTGGTTGTGGATTGGTTGCATGGTTTTGGCTGAGGGAGGAGTCATGACAAAGCAGGCAGGGGTGAATTCCAACCCAGCCAAGCCTAGCTTTCTCCTTCAGCCTGTAATCCCAGAAGTTTGGGAGGCTGGGAAGGAAGAATCTCAAGTTTGAGCAGAGTCTGGGCAATTCATCAAGACCCTGTCTCAAAAAAGGGGCTAGGGAAGGTAACTCAGTGTGAAGGCCTTGGATTTAATGCCAAGTCCTGAAAAACAAAATACTTGAAGTGTGCTCTGTAGACTAGCCTCATAAGTTTTTGAAAATTTGCCAGAAAAGCAAATCTCAGGCACCAACCAGAACTAATGAATCAGTTTCCAAGGGCGCGAGGAAAGGACTCTGGGTTCCAGGTGACTGACTGTAAAGGGCTAGAAGGAGCAATGTATTAGTGGATGGACTTGAACAAGGTAAATGCAGATGTTTTAAAATTCACGTTGTTTCTCTGGTGCTGTAACTATTTCATCTCTTACAGAAAATATTAGAAGGAGCGGGATACAGAAGTCAGCAGTAGTAATATAAAAAAGTAGTATTTGTAAAAGTAATGATAAATTCTTCCATATACACTCATACACACGTCTTTATACATATATATCTCTTGCTATGAAGCTTGAAGTGGAAAGTTCACAACATATGTTCTCATTAAATGACAGATAAGGTAATGGTGCAGTTGTTACAGTGCAACAGCCTTTCCAGAGTTGGCCAGTGCAATTGATCCGCCGAATGAATATTGAAGATCATTATTTATGTGGTACAATTCTATTTTTAAAGAAATAAATCTCTACAACCCCAGTGACATGGGAAAATTTAAAAAATACTGTTGTGAATGAAAGATATCTTGATAAGAAGACCACATGTGACATGACTCCATTTTCTCAAACTTTAGAACAGATAATCAATGGTGAGAAAAATAAGCATCAAAGCATTTGTTTTTGAAGTGGGGGTGAACATTGAGAAGAGAATGAAGGGGCTTTTGGGGGTACCTGGTAGAGTTTTATCTTGGGACAGGTATTTGAATTCTACATTAAAAGCCCATATAATGGTTCACTTAGGAGGTGAGTATTTCATTGTAAATTTTACTTTTAGAAAGATTTACAAATATCTACTTCTCATCAATACTATGCATACATAGTTAATAATTTTCACTTAGCAAGGTAAAGTTACTGTTTTTTGTCATATAAATATGCACCATGGCCTAGGGATCAGTGAGATGACTGCTACACCCTAGTGATGGGAATGTTAATGTATGAATAATATTTATTGCTCCATTATTTGTAATACCAATGAAGTAGAGTTGAGTTTTTAAGTTGACAGTATTTTCAAACTAATCATTACATATGTAACACTAAATACTAAGCAACTATTATTTTAAAATGTACGGTGTCAGTTGCAAAGGAAACACTTCAGCAATATTCTGAAATAAACTCTTTAATTAAGAGAAAAATATATCTAATCACACAAAGTGTGTGTATGTTAGAAAATGGATGGACACATGCACAGAAAAATTTATCAGGAGTTATCTTACAGTAGTATATTACATACTGATTTTATTTCACTTCTTGAACATTAGTAGTTTTAAAATTTTCTAATAATATAAATACAGAAAAGCAGAGTAAGTTTATGTTTGGAAAGAATTAATCCACAGAGTTTAAGTGTTCAGGAAACTTAGCAGCAAAGCTAACTGAGAATAGTAGAAGCTGTATAACAAATCACTCCAGAACATAGTCTTTAGTTTAACAACAATTTATTTAATCCCTGGTTGTGTGGATCAGAGCTTCAGGCTGGACTAAGCAGGGTGGTTCTTCCGCTCTCAGCTGGGATGACTCCTCTGGCTGTGCCAGATGCCACCTGGCTGCATGGCTGGCTGGCAGCTGGGGAGTCTTGACACTCTTCCATGCTGCTTAAGATCTCTATCAGGCTAGCTCAGGCTTGTCTCCTCATCACCCAGGAAACTGACTAGAGCATGGGCAGGTACTCCTGAGGCCCAGGCTTGAAACTGGCATGCATTCCCTCTGTAATGTCCCATGGCCAGACACAAGTCGTAAGAGCAACCCAGATCCCAAAATCAGGAGAAATAAGCAGCTATTAGTAGAAAAGCTGAAAAGTCACATCATGAAAGGACTTGGATTTAGGGAGTGGATATGTTATAACCACATTTGCAAATGTATTAGACCCAACACTAGTCCCTATTTATAAATAGAAAACACTCCAAATATTAAGGAAGTGAATTATGTGTAGAGATCTTTGTATAGCATAAAATAAAATCAGTTACAAAACTACAAAATTAATCAACTGGTTCTTATATAATTAAATATTAAGTTAGTAATGGAATTTCTACTTGTGTAACACTATTTTCAACATGGCACAATATAGCTACAACTTTTCACATCAATGAACAATTTATGAAGATGTAGCATTACCATGATTACCAGATATTTCAATATTTGTCTTTATGCAAGACTGAAAAATGTGATTGTCTCATTAGTTCCATTTTTCTTATTTGGAGGGATGATGAGAATTATTTTCTCTTGTTTAAGAGTCATGAATAGTTCCATTCTAGAAAATGTAAGCAAAAGTGAAAACTGTGTCTTGCATTTGGAACAATGAATAGAAACACAGATGATCTGACATTTACTCTCACCTTTCATCAGAAACTGAATAAAGTAATGTGTTTTTAAGGATGGTATATAAACTTGATGCAGTAGGATTTGAAAAAAGAATGACAGAAATCATGAATGAAAAACTCCTATAATTCAAAAACCTACGAAAGTGCGCTTCTCCACATACAAGTGAAAAAAAAATGTCTAATATTTAAATATTTAATTTGCTTCTTAAACTTAAATGGTATTTCCCAAGATGAAAAAGTCAGGCAGGCCTATCATGCAGGAATTCTAAAACCTCTGTGGCACTCTTTACAGCATAAATGATTATTTGTGTCCACTGGATAATTTTCTGGAAAACTGACTGCTTGTTGTAAGGCAGAGGGAATCCTTACACATTAGATTACAAAAGTATTCTTTATTGATTCTTCTCTGAACATAGGAAAAACATGGGCATTTGTTTGCCACTCAAGCCACGGACCTCATAAAAATCCATGGTGTATATTAAGCTAATTTTTCTGTTTCTGCCTTTCTAGCTGGTCCTGTGGTGCAGCAGCAAAGCTTACTGCTGATGGAGTTTCCATTTAGGATTATCAAGGGGTTACAAATACTGTATATATTTGTATTCCAAAATGATTTGGATTGCCAATGGGTTCATTTCTAGAGATAAATATGGTCAGAAATATGACTTCTGCTGAAAAGACAAACTTTAATGTCTGGGTGACATGTAGCACTTATTCTGTGCTGTTATTGATCATTTCCAAGTGATCTATCCACCTGCAATCTCCTGGGAACAACACATACAAATTGAGAAAGGATTCAAAGGTGATAAGAAGAATGCATAAGATATTTAACAGATCTGAGATGTTATTGCATTTATGCAGGAAAATAAAAATGCTGGAGGATAGAAGGATTAGAAGAAAGGATTAAACTCCCTTCAATGTCTGGCTACTTAATCTTGTACTGTTTTTGGGGGACAAGCGTGTGTTCACCATTGGGTTAGCTGTGATAATGGGAAAGAGGTAAAATATAATAATAAAAAATGATGAGATCGTGGCCTGTAGTACACACTTGCAGTATTGGGAAGAAGGATTATCAGGTGAGGACACAGCAGACACACGAGGACAGAGATTGGCCCAGGATCCAGCATGAAGCTCATTCATTCCACAGCTGGAACCTTAGTACATGGTATCTCATTTGCAGCCTGATGCTTTGGACTTGCTTTAAGCTCCACAATGTGTTCACTATTCACATGACTGTTATTTGAAACATTTTGTCCAAATGGAATCAGAGATGAGGAGGCAAGAGTGGGGCACATCTTATTCCCCCTCCACCCCCCAGTGGCTCTATCAATTTTTCCTTAACAACAACAACAACAACAAAAATGTCAGAGGGATGTTGATTTCGAGCAGTAAAAGTAGAAATCGTAGTCTCATCCTAAGGTGCAAGCACGCGGAACAGGTGCTACCAGCTGATGATCAAGCGGATAGGGTTAGGGCAATCAGACCAATCATCAGCCACAGTCAGGTGGACTCCTAGGGACAGAAAACACCTTTCCAACTCCCTTCCTTCTCATTAAAATATCTAAGATGCATACTTCTAATTGTTAGACAAAAATGACATAAATGGACTCTACCATTGGCTGAACCCACGCATTGTTGGAAGAGTCCCCCCCTGCTGCCAGCCCGCTCACCTCTACAGCTGGACCCACTGGACTATAGGTGTCAAAGGGCCAGTGCTGATCCTTCTGCTCCCACACCTGCAACTTTTGCTTTTCTGAATGAAGTCTTTAAATGCCATATTCATTGGACAAGTGCGATATTTGCTTTATCACTCCTTTCTATCTCCCCGGAACCCACCCTGGTGCACTACTTAGAGTTTCTACCTCAGAAATGAAGCACTTCCATTTTCTCTCTTCCCCTGTCTGTGCAGCCTCTTCTGAAACCATTTCAACTCTAATTAATTTGAACTTTGCTGGTTCCCTAGATAGGCTTCCAAATAACTTTTCCAGATGACTTAAGAATGATCAATACACATAGTTTCCTTGCAAAAAAATGAAAAATTTTCCTTAACTGTAACATAAAAATGATGAGATTTAAAACAAGGACAGTTAGGAGGGTCAGCGCTCGCTCAAATGCTGACTGAAACTCTGATCTTGGAAATTCCATCCTTCGATATCAGAGCTTCTACTTTTGCTTTTCATTCCTCTGTACTCCACCTAACTTTTCTATTTCGTTGAGGCTCCACCTTGTCAACCATATTTTGTTGAAACCTAATTTTTCAGCCCTCTCTTGATTTCAGTGCTTCATAGTCCAAAATGAAAACAGGTGCTCCAGGAATCACCGTCCTGAAGGTGCTTTCCAGCTCTCAGCCATGCTGAGAACATTCTCCAGTCTGGAATTGATTCAGTACTTACAGACCCACGTTAGGGAATTGAGCTGCCTTCTGTCATCAGATACCACACCAGAGGTCTCATCCTCATTTCATGAATGAAGATTCTTACAGAGGCCCATTTGTATCCCCAACACCTCATCCGGAAGCAGTGAAACTGGAATTTGAGGCCACAACTCTAAATCCAAAGCCTTGTGCAAAGTCTTATGCAATGGCTACTTACTTGCCTTCTTTTCTGCTCCTGTCTAGAAGAGCTAGATAATCCAAAGAAAGTGTATAAACCAATCACTTCATTTCACTGGGTTTGGTCACCATCGTGTGATGCTTTTCACCAGGCTGCTCTAACTTTCCATGCCAAGTCACTAGGAAATATTAACAAATCTTCACAACACTTAAAGATCATAAGGCTAAGAAATAGCCTCAATGATCCCCAGTATACTTCCCCAAAGACCTCTAAGGTCCTGTTTTCTTGAAACCATTTTCTTGAGCCTAAGGGCATATTCTGATCGCCTCCCTCCAGCACTATCTTTCCTCTTCCAGAAGCTCTTCTCTCCCCAGTTACCTCTTCCCTTCAGGTCCCGAACAAGAGTCACTCATGTGTGTGATATGGTAGCACACAAGTGGAGCTTTCTAGGAAACCCACTGGACTTTGTACCCATTGGTATGATGACACATAATCTGGGAAAAGTAGTTAGTTAGGTATACATGCTAGTTCTCTCACCACCCTGCAGTTTTTGGAGGGGAAAGAATGAGGATTTTCTCCTTTTCTGATTCTGTACTCTCAAAAGCATACTCACTTGTATTAGGCACTTTTGGTCAGGGATTATTAGACAGCACAGTGATGTTATACAAGTCATGAGCATGCTTGACAGTTACAGTTACAGAGACCCCACCACCACCACTTTTATGATCCATGCAGTGACCTGGACTGCTATCTGCACTTTATAGGCCAGAACCTTAATTAAGAAAGAGCACAAGTTAGTGACAGACTAGAATGTTAAAAACTTTCTGCCATCTATATCTTCTAGAAAAAGGAATTTTGGGTGAAAAGTTGTGGGGACAGTCTTTCCTGGGATCCTCCTCTCGGGGAGATCCCCACACTCAGTCTGAATTAGTTAGTTCTTCTCCTGGGGAAATTCTTCCTCTCAGCAGCACCTGGTTATCAAGGTGGAAGGTTTGTGTTTGTTGGAGTTCCTCCCCACCTTGTCCTGAGCAGGAACCCAGGGCCTTTCCACTGAGCTAAATCTACAGCCTATTTCATTTTCTATTATTTTTTAGAAAGGGTCTCACTAAATGGCTAAGTTGCCCAAGAATGGGCTCAGATCTGAGATCCTTCTGCCTTATCCTCCTAAAGTGATGGGATTCTAAGTATATGTCAACACACCTGGCTTTGACTGAAGCCTTGACCGATCCCTAAACTACACATCATTCCCAGGGCAATAAACCAGTATTTCTGGTGGGACTTTAGGTCCAGATGTTTCCAAACCTGCCAGGCAATTCTTTTACGCAGCAAACCCTTCAAAATGAATAGTACTTCTCAGACAAAAGTTCAAATTGGATTTGCCTGCCAGGTCTTGAACAGGTTGACACTTTTGGTGTCATGGAGGAAAGGTGACATTAGGAGACAAAGGCAGACAGCTCTTAGCCAAGCTCTACCACATATGCAGTGAGCATGTGGGGCAGATCCTCCATGAGCTTCCTACATTGATTTCTTCAGCTACATTTTTGTGAGGCTCAAATGAGCCTGGGTGCAAACAGCCCCTTGGAAGCTACAAAGGTCTGCCAGTTTTGAAGTTAAAGAAGACTCAGGGCAACCTGATGGCAGCTTTGGGATTTGGTTCTATAATAAAATCACGCTGCACAGACCATTGCATTAGCTCTCTCTCCAGACTCACATTTTAACTTAATGGAATTGAAAAATGTTTTCGATGATCCACCAGCTAGAAAACAAAGAAACAAACAAAACATAAAAGAGCTGTACTGTACGCAAGGAATTTCTAAATATCCTTGTAGGCTAGTTAAGTTATTATACATACTCATGAGAATGTTTTAACAAATAATTTAAGAGACTTACCAGAAGACAAAATTACTAATAGCACAGCATGAATAGTAACAAGGAGTAAATTTAATGACAATTTCTTCCCATAAGCTATTTTTCAATTGCCTTCCAGTAAGAAAATCTCTATCTCCAGTAGGTAATTTTTCTTCATGAACCCTGATTTAAAATTATGTGGCCTAAGATTAAACTCAGTGTTTTATGTCTTTATGTCATTTTTTGGAAATTGAATGGCAATTCAAGAAATTTTAAGACCTATTTTAAAAAAATAAAATGGACTCGGTTGGATTGTCCACTTTCACAATTGTTGCAGATTAGTTCTGAAATACAGGAACGTTTTAAAATTAATTGTTTTCTTAGAAATAGGAAGATAAAAATGCATTGTTTTAAAAAATCTCAATATACTTTAAGAAATATACCTCTTGCTGCTAATACAAATTAGTTTTAAGAAAAATATTCCTTCAAGGTAAACTCAGCTTCTGCTGTGTTTAGCAATCAGTATTTCTTCCTGTTCTACAATAACTGCAAACAAAAGCCTTCTAAATTGTCAGGAGTTTCTCTGAGAGGTTTTACAGAACGGAAACCTACAAGTAGAAGTAGGATTTGGTTTTGAAATTGATCTGCAGCACGCCTGAGAACTGTGAGTCCAGGCAGCATGTGGCCCTCTGTGCCTTTCCTCCTCCATAGCGACAGTGGTGGAGCACTTGTCCCGGCGCCTCAGTGAGATGGGCCACTGCACGGAGGCAACATTCATCTGCATCTCCAAACATCTCCTGCAAAAGCCAAAGCCCACCCAGGTCCCCTGTATGGCCTCAACACCTTTCTTGGAGAGGATCTGAGAAAGGTAATTGAACACTTGGATCACATGGCTGGACTGAGGATTGCCTGCCCTGTCAAGGGACACCCGCAGTCTCACTGTACTCAGATCCAGTCTTCTCAGAATTTGTTTCTGCCAGAATTTGTTTCTGTGTTCATCTTCAGCTCCACAGACATCCCTTTGACATTTTATATGTATTGTTCCAATGTCACAAACAGGTTGACACAACCTTTCTCTCAGGCTCCCTTGGTAAAGGAGCTGTAAAACTGAACTTGAATTGTACGTTTCCTGAAGGCAAAGTTCAGAAAAATAAATCCATAGGAAATGTTTAGGAAAAAAAATGCCCCCAAGAATAAAGGTGTAAAAAAAAAACCTCAGCCAGGGAAGATATTGTAACTTATTCAGGTTGTTCTCCTCAATGATAGTTAATATTAATTTTTTTATTTACCTCAAGGGTCAAACAGTTTCCCCAGACCCTCTGCCTGTCTGATCAGTCTTCATTGGCCAGAGAAGAATGCCTGTTTAGGACTAATGGTTTCCTAAGGAAAGACTTCTTAAAGTATTTGGTGTTCATTTCATTTAGAAATACTTGGGAACTCCACAGCATTCTAAAGGAGCATCCCTATCAAAGAAAATAATACAGGTGATTACATGTGGTATGTGAACACGAGCTATGCTGTTCTGAACTAGCTGGGGTTATGTGTAGGTGTCAAACTCAATTAGTGTTAGTTCTACGTTTTTTTATATTCACAGTTGCTTTTAAAAACTGTCACTGGGGAAGGATCCCGGGAGTCACTTGTTCAATTGAGTTTCTGAGGAAAAAGTACTTATATAATAAATAAGTACTGTATACATCAATGTCATGTTCTTAAAGTAAATTAAAAATCATGTGCTCTAATCAAGATACATTTTCAGGAGCACCATGTTCACATAGATGGACTTACTGAATCCTAAGAGGGGGAGAAAAGCATGACTTCTATGAAAGTGATTACCATTTTTAAGTATGGTTTTGAAATAAAATATATATATAATACTTCCAGGTTATAATTCAAAATCTATACATGCCCCTCAACAGTATTAATATTCACAAGAATATTTTAGAAAATTTAATTCATTCCTGAATTGAAATCACCCTCTCATTCTTCACACCTGTGCTGGCACAAAGCCCCTGGGGACATCTTTGACATCTTAATACCCACCACCACTGCTCAGCTGTCCGTTACCTTAGATAGACATTTGGGCAGCTCAGGGAGTCACTCTGCAATGTGCGATGCTGTTGTCAAACTCCACCACAGGCCTAAGGCATGAAAAGAGCTGGGATGTTTCAGCATTTCCCAATCAGGCAGGTAAGACTCTCTAAGGTCTTTTTCCAGGGTAGCATCTTTCACCTAATTCTCACGTCCTCCTCCTACAACAGGCCTGGGAAAGAACAGAAAATGAGAAAGGAAAAAAAAAAAAAAAAAAAAAAAAAAAAAAAAAAAAAAAAAAAAAAACAAGGCCAGCTCTTCTGAACAGAAGCAATAACTTTGTCTCCTCAGCAAAGCCTCCCTCAGTTTCCCATCTGTGGAGACAATGAGGGTTTGAGGAGGTGGGTGGGGAATAGTCTTTCAGTACAGCCACTCATTGGCTAGGCCAGGGCCTCACATGGACACATGTGTTGCATTCCAGAGCCACCTTGGGAGAACAAAAGTCTAGAATGCCACTGGGATCTTGGATCCTAAAGACTGGTTGGTTGGCCTCTGCCGTCCCTCCTAGCTGTTCATCCAGATAAAGAGAAATTTAGCTTGAAGCTAAGAGAGGAATTCACGCTTGGGTTTAGGTATTTCAAAGTGGAGCAGTGTTTCAAGAGCTTTGGGTCTAGCTCTGTGATGTGGTTCCCCATCACTGCATGCCTTGTTGGCCTCCCCTCCAGCTTCTCCACATGACAAGGACTCTCCTGACCCACAGCCTTTGCACTGACTGCTTCTCACTTACATTTATGCTGCTCCTGCCCTGACATCCTTACTTTCATATTGCATTTTAAAGATTCTTTTGGTCACTCCAACTCAACCAGCACCTGCCTGGCACAAATTCTTGTTCTCCACTTCATTGTAACCCAGGGAACAGACTCTACCTGGCATACTAGTTCTCATCCTGTTTCCCAGTAGGAGAACAATATCCCTAGAGCTGGGAAGGGTTCAGTGAAATTTTCTTGGCACAGCCAATGTCTACCATATTAAAATGTATTATGAGACAAATTTTCCAATTATATACACAGGCCACTAGTTGTCTCAGTGTAAGTCTTCTAATCAGGTTACAGAACTGGCTTTGTATTGCTTTCCTCATCTGCTAAATAAAATTAAAAGACAACCCCTATGTAGTTATAAAGATAAACTATAAGTAAGATCTGTGCTTGGCACTCAGCAAGCACAAATGAGTGCTAATTACTCTTACTAACTCTTATTTTTCTGTAGGGGTAGGTGCAAATCCTTTAAAAGTACATTTCCAGCCAACACTCCCTTCACAAAGGGTTGACCCTAATGTATCCAGTGCCTGAAAAGTCTAAGCTAGTGAGAGAAGGTGGCCCCAGGATCACTAGGCACTCCTTCCTCAAGTGATTCCACATGGACCAGCGCCAGCGCTGCCCACCCATGCTGTCTGATCTCGTAGACCATCACGGCAGTGCCCAAAAGTCAGTGTCAAAATGAAATGACAAAGATTCAAGACTTCAGGATCTGGGTTCACACCCTAGACCCCAAATTGCTGAGTTACTCATGAGAGTCTGGCCTGTATTGGACTCAGCTGTGTGTCTCCTTGCCTGCCAGCTAGGAATTACTTACCCCTGAGCACTTCAGCGCTCTCCAGCACCATGTTGGTAATTAGTATGTCCTTAAGCAATGATTAGCCAGCGATGCGTGCACTACTTCAAAACAAAAATAAAGAATTCCTTGCTTAATTACTTTTCTATAATTAAGGCAATAAGTGCAGACTGACTTACCAGACTCAACCTCTGAACTGCAGCCCTCTCCTGAATGAAAACATATAGCGTGTATGGAGGGGAATTCTACGAATAAACAGAGCATCTTTTTTTCTTTTGGAAAAATCATACATAGTATAGAACATAAAAATTTAACGAATTTCTTCTCTTAAACATTTCTCATTAAGCCCCAAACTAGTATGTTTTCCATCAAGAGAACTTTCTTTTTTGGGAAAGGATGAGATAGACATGGACGGTTGAATAGGACCTCAGGTCATAGCTTTGGCTGCAGCAATGACTTCACTTGGGTGTGGCCCAAGTCCCGCCCCACCTGGACCTGCTCACCACTCGCCCACTGCCTCTGACACCTACAAGGTCCACACACACAACTTCCATGATGCAACAGTGTAGAATGCTGGGCTGAGAAGGCCATTTCCTGAGGCACAGGATGCATTTAGTCCATGTTATTTGACGACTTCCTGAAAGAACAGCTGCCAAACATGGCTCTCCAGGCCTCGCGCCTCATGCCTGACTCAGTGCTTTGGCCCTCTGCCATCAGGCTACTCTTTCCAAAACCGGCTCCCAATGCTTTCCCTGATGTCCCTAAAGATCTACAAGTTCCCAGACACAGACTCCCCCCTCATAGCCCTCCCCAGACTCTTCGACTTCAAGACTTCAAGGAGGACATCTCATCTACCTCCAGGAATAGCTGAGAGCTCTGGTAGCCAGGCTCAAGGTTAAAGGAGGAAATGTATGGAAAGCTATTCGCATCATTCTCAAATCTCTCCCTGCTTCAGTAACAGATAATGAAAACCACAGATTGACAGTGGTTAAATGGAGGAAAGAAAGGATTTGAGAATAATGATGGGAAAAAATGACAAAAACAGTTACTAATAGCCTTTGTGAGCACTTGCTCTGTGCCAAGTACTGTATACACATTTATTTCTTTATCTATTCACTCAATATGCATACACTTACATGTATATAAGCACATAAAAATGAATTTTTAAAATACATACATATATTTGTATATACCAGATGTGTATGAATTTATATATTTACATGTATTTAATTTGCATTATTTATACAAATGCTCTATACACAATTACTCATTAGTTCCCAGGATATCAATCCCCTAACCAGTGATGGCTAACTTTTTAGAGCATTCAGTGGTATAAGGAGCTCACTATGACATATGTGTCATAGGTTCATTACTAGTCCCCAAGCTGACATACTTAAGTTTCTGTATAAGCCCCCCATCACCTCCCAGTATCCTCCTCCAGTAAGTGTGGAGTTTGATTTCAAGTCAGGTAGCCTGGCTCAAACTCTCAGTTACAAGTAGTTTAGTCCAAGAGAGTTAATGACTAAATGATCAGAAATGAGGAGGAAAAGTAAACGCCCTGGCCTCTAGGATGATTCCCGAGATGAGGTGACATATTGCTTATGTAGGGTCAGGGGCTGGGAAGTGAGGGTGGTAAGCCTTGGCTTTGGCCCTCAGGGCTGGGAGCTCATAGCAGTGCCTCTCCCCCATGACTGAACACGGAGTCACTCGGGCAGTTTTCACACCCATGCCTGGACCTGCCTTCCTTAGAGGCTCTGACTACTGGCCTTGGGTAGGGCCTGAATGTAAGAATTTTTCATAGGCTCCTAGATGGATTTGAGGTATAACCAAGGTCCAAAATCACCAGATTAGACTCTCTATCTACCTTGGTTCCAAATTTAAATCCCAGGACTATTTCATTTACCTTCCTCCATGTGTTGCAGGAAGCCTTCCATTGTTTGGTAGTCAATGCCCAAACTCCATCTCCAGAATTCCAAGTGACCTGCTGGAAATCTGAAGTTAATCCTGCCTCTTTGGTGACTCACCTTGTAGAATTTATCCCATCACCAAACATTAGAATTGATTCGGTTCTTTCTAGTAGAAAGATGAATGTCTTTGCCCTTCATTCAAATTTTCTTAAGCCTAACAACCAACTATAATTTATCTTGCTAGGAGTTGAATGTTTTCTCGAAGTTTATTTGGGTGTTTACTAATATTAATTAAACTCTATATGAAGTACATTTTATTTTTAAAATATCCAGGTTGTGGTTAGGGAAATTTAAATTTTGAACAGTAAATACAATTTAAGAGTATAAATACAAGGCGGCAGCACAATAAGTCATATCCACACTTGGAAAGCCACCAAGCCGGTACTGACAGAAGCATCACTCCTCTGGATCACGGAGCAGCCTCACACCCCAGACGTGTCTGCAGCCACCAGTAGCAAATGGTGCTGTGTCTTCAGGGAAAAAATATTTAGAGTAAGAAACCATAAGCCTTTCCCTTCTAGGACACTAGGAAGCCAGCACACTCTAAAATTACATCTGCTTTGCTTTCCTGGTAATTACTCTCTTTAATATCACATACTGTAAACACTGAAATTAAATTCATATTGGCACATACAATGTGATCCTATTGACATACAGAACCCAAAAGAAGGAGAGTAAATCATAGAGGTATGCTGAGCTGGGAAAACTGTGGACTAGTGGTCATTTTTAACATAACAGGCTCCTTTCCGGGGGGGACTGTGCAGTTGGTGGGGGCGCTCTGCACCCTCCTTCACTGCAGGGGCCACTCACACAGTGGGCAGCTCCAGGGAGCTAAGCTCATTCTGCTCCATGTACTTTGCTGCATATGCGTTAAATTTTACAGAACAAGTGGTTTAAAAACTCTTAATGCTCCCAAAGCTTTCTGAAGTGTGTCTCAGTGGCAGTGGTGTCCTCAGGGCTCTGATAAGTGGGCGTCAGAGATTTCACAACTCCTGGAGTCAGAATCCGTTAGTTCTTTCAATGTGAGTCTTTTACATGTGTAAAAAGGTTTAAGAAGTGTGTGTAGTTTTTATATTTTTAACTTGCAACAGTGAGATTTTGCAAAGCCTAAAATGGCAAGTGTTTGCTTTACTCAGAATGTTTTAATTCCAAGCAATGATTTTACACCTAGATAAAATTTAAGCTACATCCATTGAATATACTTCACATAATTTTCCCTATATCTGTTTATAATGGTAGTAAAATGGAATACTGGTACCATTAATGATCACCTGAGGGGCCCTGAGGGACAACTGGAGGATGCCTGAAGGCTCCAGACCCAGACTCTCTTCCTACCCAGAGTGTGCTGGCGCCAGCTTGGAGCACCAGGAAATGGGACAGGAGCATGGCAGGCATGTGGGCAGCTGCAGCAGCAGAATGGGGAGGGCAGAGTGCAGCCTGGCATCCAGCATGACAAAAGCGTTTGTGTCACCAAAGCTCAGGACAGGGCAGAAAACCCTATGATAGCAGGTGAGGGTAAGGCTGAGCAGAAAAGGCCATAATGTCTCAGAATGACTCAAGCCCTAGTTAACCTTGACGCCAGGGCCCAGAGAAGGCCATACTGCCTTCATGATGAGCACCCTTCCCTATAAGCTCAGTTACAAGTAAAGCCCCTCTACCCAGTCCTAGGGTCCCAACCCTAACTGCTGGATGTTGTGTGGGATCCCTTACTTCTGATGGGATTATATCTATTTACAATCTATCCACCAGAGAGAAAAAAGAAAATGCATACAGGCAAAGGCAGGAAAGGAGGCAAAACCTTATGCTAATCATAATCATAATCATACACTAGTGAAGGAGGGGGTACATAACAGCCTGTGACACCCTAGAAGTGGAGACACTGCACACTGTAATTCCAAAATTAGACAAGGAAGCAGCTCCATCTCTATGTTTTTCTCTTTGCCTACTGACTGCAGTGATTCTCCTCTCAGCTTGCTCAGCCCTCGATATATGGTGGACAAGTTCACCCACGCCAAGGATGGTCACAGTAAATGCACCAAACTCACTTGAATGCATGAAATCCCTGTTAGACTAAGAGGAATGTGATGGCCAAGGAGGAATTGAGCAGACAGCTGGCCCAGGGCTGGACTGTGTCTAACTATCTGGCTCAGATTCCTCAACCACCCATCAAACCACTTGTCCTGTAACTGGAGAAATCACTGCAGGAGGGACACACCTGTGCCCCCTGAGGGAGTCTGTGTCCACACAAAGGGCACCACCACTTCCGTCACAGGGTTCCTGAAGTCACTGAGGTAGGTGAAAAAGAAATTCTCTAGAGTTGTCCACCCTGATCCTGTAACAAATGGGAAAACCCACTTCCCAACCTGCACCAAGACTCAGTGCTCCTGTGAAGACTCCGACTCACCCAGTGCCCAGCTCCCTGCCACGACTCCCACCTGCTCCATGCCGCACAACTCAAATGCTTTTGGCAGGAGCTGCTTCTAGGTGGAATTAATGAGGAAAGGTGAGAAACCACAAGGACAATGCACTTGCAAGATGAGAACATGGAGGTTAAGATTCACTGCTTTTCTTAAGGTGAAGACTGATACTTTGGGGAAGAAGATGCTTTGGTTGGGGTATTTCTTAACTTTCTTCACTTTTACCCTGTAGATCTATGGCTCAATTGTAGATATCTGCATTAAGCTCCTCCACTTAACCTCTGGGGGGACTTGCATTGGTGAGCATAGCTTGGTTTACTTCACTGCCCAGCACTTTAGGAATCTAATGCTCAGGAGTTTCTGGACAAGTAATCGGGGCTCTTAGCCACTCTGTGTCCATCTACTGCTGATGATCACAAATAATGGCCCTTAAAAGCCTGATTCTGTGGCAATTATGGAACAGAATTTAAAAATTAGAATTAACTTTTATTTTACTCTTTCTCTATCTGGTTACAAAACAATCCCCCCAAGACTCTCTAAAACTAACAATCAATATTTCCTTAAGAAGATGATCAGACTTGTGTTTCCAGAAAGAATGGTTTATAAGGAAGTTGCCATCTCTTAAAACACAGAGAAAACCTTAGAACCCAAAGCAAGTGGGGAAATCGATGTACAAGGAAATAAACATATCCACTCACTTGATCAACTATGGGCTGTGTATATCATGACAGTTCTACACAATTACATTGTGTAGTGACATCTAGCTATCTCAGTTTGTGTAAATATACTCTGAGCTGTTCTCACACCAATGAAAGTCTAACAACAATTCTCTCAGAAAGTATTTGTCTCTTTAAGCAAAACATGAGCTTATATTTGCAAATAAGCTTCATGTTGTTCCAAGAAAATCCTTAAAATAAACCCCTCTTACATTTGCTCCTTAAAATTATGTTTCTATCTTGTTTACTCTACAAAGAAACTAAGATAGAAAATCTAACTTATAGCTAGGTGTGATGGTACAGCCATTTCCAGCACTCTGGGAGGCTGAGGCAGGAGGACTACAAATATGAGCCCAGATTGAGCACTTTAATGATTCATAAGGCCCTGTCTCAAACTAAACTACTAGTGCTGGCTCTCTCTGCCACACTACTGCCATTTGGGCCTCTGTTAGTCTTTGTTAGGAATTGCTGTCCTATGGGTTGTCCAGCACCATCCCTGGTTCCTCCCTCCAGATGCTAATAGCATCCAAAATTATTCTAGAAACTGTAAAATTGACCTCAGCTTGCAGCCACTGACTAAAGACATTACTCCCAGGGCCACACTGCTCCTAAAGGAGACACTCTCTCCAGAGGCATATCAATGAATGCACGATTTGCTATATTCTCAACCTAATTCAATCAGGAATGTTAAGACTTGGGGGCTGCAAATCTGACCTAGAAGGAAAGGGAAACAGTGGTGTGTCCTAGTAGTTCCTCATAAGCCCTTATAGCACAAGTTTACCAATGGTGAATGTAACAAAGGAAATGCAAGCTCTCCTTTCCATAAGTGGAATAAGAAAATAAAACCACCCAATGTCTGGAAGCCAATACTGGCAGATAATGCCTTTCTTAGTGAAAATTAATCTTGAAAGTAGACTTCTAGGGGCAAGGGATTTAGCTTAGTGGTTCCCAAGTGCAAGGACCTGGATTCCATCCCCCGGTAACCACACACAATACTGGGCATGGAGACTCACGCCCAGCAGCAACCAGTACCACATACCACAGTACTGGGCATGGTGGCTCATGCCTGTAATTCCAGCACTCGGGGGGCAGAGGCAGGAGGATTGTTGTGATGTGAGTTTGAGGCTGAGCTCAGGGCCAGCCTGAACCACAAAGCATGAAACTGTCTCAAAAAAAAAAAAAAAGAAAGTAGACTTCTACTGTACCTGAACCAGCATGCCTAGGACAGCTGCTCTCTGCTAGGATCTGAATATTTATGCACCTTCCCATTAACATGCTAAAATCCTAACCAATTATACTGGTATTGGAAGTGATGCCTCTGTGGGCAATTATGTCACTTGCACCATCACAAGTATTATTGGTGCCCCTAAAAGGGACCCTAAGGAGCCCCTTTGACCTTCTACCATGCAAAGCTGTAATGGGAAGTCACCATTTATGAACTGGGAACAGGCCCACGCTGAATACTGCTTCGGTTGGTGCCTTCATTTAAATTTTTACCTTCCAAACCTGCAAGAAATGAATTTCTGTTGTCTGTAAGTAATTCAGTTTGTGTCACCTTTGTTACAGCAGCATGATGTATACAGGTCTCTAATTCCTGGTAGCTGTGTTTATCATCCTCTCCTAACTGAACTGACTTTGGTTAACACACAGGAAACTGAAGGTGAGACACTTGTGAGGTGGGCACCTCCCTGTTCTCTCAGTTCACTCACTCTGGGAAAGTTGGTGGTGGTGTCTTGAGGACATTTAAGCGACCCTTTGGAGGAGCTCTTGAGGGAGGAACAAAGACCCTCTGCCCACAGGTGAGGGGACCTTTGGGAAGTGCCTCCTGGCTCCTGATATGCCTTCTGCTGACTGCAGACCTGGGCAGCGCACTGGCAGCAATTCACGAGCACCCAGGGCCTAAGAACTCAACCAGGCCACTTGCTGGTTCTTGACCCACTAAGTTCTGTGAGATAATGACACTTACTGTCATTTAAAGCCACAAATTTGGGGTTTATTTGTTTCATAGGAACTGTTAACTAATAGTGGCTAAAGATTTTTTCTCTTAAACATGAACATCGTACTTCGTTTCAGCAACTAAGTTATTTTTGGAGGGATCTTGAGTCCAACGTGGAACTGGCCAGTGCTGCAGATGGAAGGTCCCTTGAACTCACCTTTCACCCTGGAACAGTGAAGCTTCAGCCCTCTCAGAACTGTTGCTGCTTCCCTAAAACTCTGCCCCTTTCTTGAAAGCTGATCCCCAAAAAACGCTAATAAATATGTTTAATAATAAATAATTAGTAATAAATAATAAATAATATAATAAAGACCTCACTTGTTAACAGTCATAAAATACAGCTCAAAGCAACTAAGTAAAGTAAAATATTATCCTGATGTTCTGTATAATCTCAGAGAACTGAGCAGCATTCCTGGCCTAAGCCTAATATTTGTCATTCTCTACTCAGTACTGCCTGCTTTTTGAAGGATCATGCGCTTTCCATATCTGCTCCTCTATTTCTAGAACAGAGCCCAAGCAGAGTAGTGGGTGTGGAGAGATTCTAGCCTTCCATTCCTGCCTGAAAAATGGGACAGCGGCATGAGCACTCCAAAAAAATTAATTACAAGAGTGTCTGTGAAAACAGAACTCTGTAAAGGGGGTGACTTAGCATGTGGGTCTTCCAGAGTCTACAAGCAGCTCCTAGGATGCAGAAATTTTAGGGCTCAAGTCAGACAAGCCTCTGGGTAGCTATGAAGTGCCAACTGCTTGAGGGGGCTGTTAGTGCTACTAGAATTATCCAGGATCCATCTGCTGTGGCAAGCATCAGTGTCATCATGGTTTACAAGCAGTGCGTACCATCCTGCTAAGCACAGTGGAATGTCTACCATCCTTCTTCTTGTGACAAAATGGTCTTTGCACCCAGCCCCCCATGTCTTCAAAGTGTGAGACCAAAATGCTACAGTGTGCTTGTATAAATTCGCTGGTTCTTATCTCAAAACCTACAGCTGATGGCAACACCAATCATTCTGAGCTTCATGGGACCTGGGGCCCTTGTCTGCAGTGCACACCCCCACAGATGCCTTTGTGTAACTTCCTCCATCCTTGACAGTTTCCTATGTGAGGGCCGACCTTTTCTGACACGGTCCACGCAGACAGTCCAGAGTCCTGCAAATGACACTATTGAGCCAAATGTCAGTACAAATACCAATAAATAGATCTAGTGAAAGCCTTCCTGTGATTTTACCATGAAGCCATTCTTATTCATTAACATTTAGTAAATACAGTGCTCAATCACACAACAATAAATATTGACTTAAAATTATAACACCTTCCCTGAAATGCATCATTTACATAAGTCTTCCTCATATATCTTGTAGGCTATAGGCTACGGAAACTTGATGATAAGTGCCAAAATACAAATTACCTAATTTTTAAAATAAATTTTTGAAATTGCTATTCATTTTCAGGGGAGTAGCCTGGAGTTTTCCTATGAAGTCCTTATATTCAATATACAAATTTACTTTCCATTAAAAAACATCAAGTTGCTAAATTTATCAACGTATAATCCAATAACAAGTGTACTCCTTGGCCACAGCTAAACTTAATTTTTCTTAGAAAAAGCACTATGTTTGACCATTGAATTTGCAGTCATTGGAAACAAAAGTTGGTTAGTCTATCTTAGATAAAACTGCATTATTAATAGCAACAAGCACAGTAAACTCATGTTCCCAAACATGTCTAGCTGCTAGAAAAAGGCAAACCACTGAGATCTGTGAAGTTAAATATATCTATTTTACTTCCTTTAGCAGACTTACTAGTGCTTACTACATGCCACTTTTAGAAATGTGACTGAGTCCCCAGACAATGGGGTCCTGTTACTGCCATCATTTTTAAAAATTCACAAGTGGAATTCCACAAGTTTCATAACCCTATGATGATGCTCATGGATCACAGTCCTATGCAAGACAGATGGAGCTGAACTGAAATGATGCCCCATCTCATGGCGTGACTCTCCAGCTCCCCCCATACTCAATGTCCTAGCCACACAGCCCTGTCATGCCTCTAGCCCACAGGTAGTAGAGACTGGGGGCATTAGCTACAGCCAGTGAAGTGAGGGAAGAAGGCATGAAGACGGATCACATATCCTGAGGTCTCCCGAGGAAGGTGGTGCATCAGCACCCAGAAGGAGCAGGATGGCCATACTGGACACAAATACCAGAGAGCCTCAGTCTTACCTGTATGATTCCCCTTGCCTCTTATTTCTACCTAGACTTTCTAATGTACTAATTCATTTTCTGTTGCTTAACTCTTCTTGCAAGAAGAACAAGCAGATGCTGCTCTATGCTAGAACATTTGTAAGGGCAGGATTTTTGCCTGGCAAGAAAACAGCTGAAGCAAGGGCTTTGTAATCTGGAATGTTGAAGTTCACAAGCCAGGGGCTGAGGAGGGTTTGGGAGAAGGATGCAGAGGGCCACTTGGTAACCTGAGCTTTCAGGATGACAGTTTTTCAAATCTTCTCAATTCTGAAGCTATGGCAAAGAAGAAACTATAGACACTCTGTAAACAAATGAGTATGACTGTGTGCCCATAAAACTTTATTTACAAAATCCAGCAGTCACCATGATGTGAAGTGTAGCAAGGATCTAAGGGCAACCACCAGCTAACAGCTTGCCAGGGACCAGATCCTGCCAGGAACCAATGACCTCAGAAGGACCTTAGGGTCCATCTGAAGCCAGAATGGTGGCACACACCTGAAGTCTCAGTGCTATGGGAGATGATCTAAGTATGAATTTGTGAATCATACCATTCATTGCAACACGGAGATAGGTTTCCTTTTGTTCACAATGCTTAATGAGAGAAACTGGGAGCAAACCTTACAGGGAAGACACCCAGCAGATGTAGTACATTAACTACACAGTAAATTTCAAAATTCCTAGAGTCCAGTGGCTGAGGATGAAATCTACACAGTCTTTTATGGAAAGTCACTTCATTGAAGCTAGAAGGCTGAGACAAAAGGATCAAAAGTTCCAGTCTTACCTGGTGGACTTAGCAAAATGATGTAAAAAAATAAAGCCTGGGGCTCAAAACCCTGGGTTCACTGCCCAGTACTAGAAGAAGAGAAAGTGGGCAGAGAAAAAGGAGGAGAAGGAGGGGCCTTCCTTGTGACACTGGAAACAACCCCACACCAGCCAGCCAATCCCCCTGCAGGACATGCCGAGCTGTAGGCTGGAACCCAGGCTCCAGCTGGCAGCAGCCCTGAGGTGATGAATGTGCTATTTCAAGTCATGAAGTTATGCTGTTGAGAAATGCCGGATGACCACCCAGCTCTAGCTCCTTCTAGTCACAAATGCCAGCACAGACCTGAGATTTGAGAAAAATACACTAGTTCTGTAACATGGCAGTATGAGTGGATTATGCAAAGAGAGATGTTCTGTCTGGAGGGGATTTGATGCATAACTAAGGTTCATTACATAAATATGTTCCAAATTGATGAAAGAATGAAGTGGAAAAACTAGCAATGCCACTGATAGAGTGGGGAGTTTCAGATCAAAACTGCTGCGAAAATAAGACAGACAGACAGACAGAACTGTGTAGTGAGATCAGAACACTCTAAGGCAGGAAGAAGTAAATAGCCAAGATCCATCCCCAGAAGGAATGAGAGTCCAGGAGAAAGGACTAGGGCCACTGCTCATCCCTACAGCTCAACACCTCCAAACCAGCCCCAGAGGGGCTGTTCAGGGGAGACTTGGGGACGGGAAGCCTACACTGAGAGCTGGACACTCTGCTCCACCACTGAGGAGAACAGCTCTAGATGTGGACCTGGCTCCAGGGCTAAGATATCCCAGGACTATACCCTGAAAAGAGAGACGTGGGTACTGTAAAGAGACAGATGTCTCAGCCAGAATGGAGCTAGAGTTGGCGATCTCAGGTTGCAAGGATCTGAATGTCTACCGTCTGTGGTCTGGCTACTAAAAAGCCAAAATTGGTCCCTTCTGAAGGACAGTAGTGTCCTCCAAGGCTTCAAATTTCCTCTAGAGTTCTGTGTGTGTGTGTGTGTGTGTGTGTGTGTGTGTGTGTGTGTGTATGTGTCAGCAGTACTGAGGCTAACCTCAGTGCTCTGTACATCCTAAGGATTCTGCCACTGAGCTGTATCCCAGCCAGACACAATCTTTCATACAAAATAACCAACAGGCAATCAAGAAAAAATTCCCTGCAGACAAAAAGGCAAGTAAAATACCAAGTTCACAGAACCACATTTACAAAGATCACTAGAAGTAAAATTTAAAGTGAATGATTAATAATTAATAATTTGAAGCAGTGGCACATGTCTATAATCTTATCTACTTGAGAGCCTGAGCCTAGAGCAACATGTTGAGAAGTGTCTCAAAAATAAATTAAATATCTGGTTGATGCATTCAATCAATTAAAACTTAACCTCAACACAGAGATGTTGATCCTCCTCCTCCTCCACCTCTTCCTCCTCCTTCTCCTCCTCCTCCTCTTCTTCTCTTCTCCTCCTTCTCCTCCTCCACCCCCACCACCACCTCCTCCTCCTCCTCCTTCTTCTTCTGATAGGATTTTGCTAAATCACTAAGTTGCCTGGGTTGGGGTTGAATTTCTTATCTTCCTGCCTCATTTCCTCAAAGTGCTGGAGTTAGAGGTGTCGGCCACCACATCTAAGTAAGAGGGACAGTTTAAAGACACAAGTGCTGCAGCTAAAGTTACAGGTACTCAGCAAGCCAAGAGAGGATCATTTGAGCCCAGGAGTTCCAGGCCAGCCTAGATAATATACCAAGCCTCCTCCCCTCTGCGGGGGGCCAAGGGGAGGAAAAACTTACTCAAGTGGAGGATCAACCTGTGTTTCTGCAGAAGAAGCTTAACTTATTCAAATGAAAATGCTGGGCTGGGGATTTAGCTCAGTGGTGCAAGGTCCTGAGTTTGATCCCTGATACAAAAAATAAAATTTAAAAATTTAAAAACCAACACAAATGCCTAGCAAGAAAGTATCCAAAGTATTCATGACAAAAATCCACACATTGCAGATAAGACACAGATGATACTTTCCACCATTTTAGTGATGAAAGATGCAAATAAAAACCTCCAGCTATTAAATGAATGGAGATGAGGATAAAGAATCCTACAGTACATGAAGAATTTCAAGTCTATTCTTCTTGTCCATCTTTGACCCGGTCACTCTACTTCCAAGTGCCACTCTAAAGTCACAAACCCTATCCAGTGAACAAAAATATAGATAGAGTAGAATCAACAGCCTAAATATCCTGTTCATCCTGTTTGGGCTGCTAGTACAAAATATCACAGCCAATGTACCTTATATACAAAAGGTCATTACTCACAGTTCTGAGTTAGACATGGAACCTGCTTCCCAGTCTCAGACTGCAGATTTAGACCAGTTCCTTCTTGATTGTGGAAGCTGCCTTTTATCCAGATCCATACAAGGTAGAAAAAAGAGCCAGGCCAGTGTGAACTTCCTTTATAAGGACGTTACTGTCCTGGAGGCTCCACCCTGACTGACCTCATTCACTTGTTACTATTTGCAAAAGCCTCTTCCCTGACACCATCACATGGTAAGGTAGGATTTCATATCAACCTAGCAGGTGTGTGTGCATGTGTATTGCAGGCCAAACCCTGCCAGGAGTTACTCCATGTTGTGTAGAACAGTGGCTTTCAGTACATCCATTGTGAGCGTAAATGCTGAGACAAAAGGACTTGGTACTTTATGCAACTTGATGAGCACCAGATGTTGGACACTGCAAACATGTAGAAAGAAACAGCCCCAACTTCACAGCACAGTCATAGTGCACAGAGATAAATAAGTTAATTACGCTAATAAAAATGACCCCCTGTCCACTTATTAGGTTAAATCAGAGGCACACGGACATATGCTATATCAAATCTATGTCAGAAAAAACCAGGCCTATTGGCTTATTGGATGAAGGGGAAGGTCAAGTCTGGTTGGGTCAAGTATGCCACACAAATGTCTCCTAGCAAGCTGAGAGACACCCAAAGGAGTTTGAACTTGCCCACTCCCATGCATAGAAACTGGCCTACAGGCACGGGGCCTCCCCATTCCCTTTGGTTGTGTCTCCTTTGCTCACCTGAGTGCTAACCATAAAAAGTAAAAAAACTTGTACCCCACCAATTAGCTACAGCCCCATTGCCCCATGTGCTCATAGCCATGCCCACTCTCCACACTCTATTTAAGCCTGTATAATCCTCGATAAAAATGGAAGTGTTCTCCAAAACCTCCTGGAGTCTGCCTGGTGACTCTGTGCCTCACCCTCCCAATCCAGGCCTCCCAAACCTGCTCTGTATACCACCCCTGCGGACGAGAATCGGATACACCAGGTCTATGAGGGATACAACCATCTCACCTGGACCATATAAAAGAAGGGGTGATTGACACTGGGGTACAGTGGGGACACACACACCAACCTGTCATCTCACAGAATGCCCAATGAACATGTGGGGAAGTTGGCGGGTAACAAACTCCAGTGCTCTGCCCCTCCCCAGCCCCAGCCTTGAGCAAGCTTTGCCTGGTGTATGATCTTATCTGGGGACCTGTGGTGACTTCATCTCTCTGAGTTCTCTGTGTCTGTTTCAGCCCTGCCTCAGAATCTTGCATCTACAGTTAACCCTTTCTTAGTTGTTTTGTAATCTGTATAGTAATGCGTGAAGTGTGACTTGAGTTACAGATGTGAGCACTTAAGATTAGAGGAATCTGTTATCACCAGCCTGTTTGCAACCAAGTGAGAAACCAAGTGCTCAGCCAGCCTTTGGGTTTTGTTATGGTAGCCTGAACCCGGGGCATCATGCCACCAGTTAGTCAAACCCTCACCACTCCCTTGGACACAGGGTCTTACTAAGTTGCTCAGGCAGGTTTCTAGTTCCTGTGTACACACATCCATTTCTTGACTTTTATAACCTGGAGAAATATCACTTGAATTTATTTTAGTAATTCAACTCTTTCTTGTTGGAAATCCTATTAGCTGAATAATCAAATAGAAATTTTGGCAGAAAATCCCATTGGTGGAACAAGCCAGCACATGGAGGTAATTCAGTGCAATAATAATTCATAGTTTCTGCTGAGCATACGATTTAGTCATGAAAATAAGCCTGGGAATGAGCAATTGGTTCTGCAGGAAGAGCCGAGGAAGACCACACAGCACATTTGTTTCCTGGGCAGGGGGGACACTCAGATGACACATCTAAGGGGGAGGGCAGGAGGCAGGCAGAGCAGGGAGATGGTGCTGGAGATGTTCTCCAATGCTAGGCTTGGCCTGCTCAAGTTTCTAGCCACCCTGTCAGTTATTCCCACTGACTCCAGGGAAACTGAAGCCCAGGAATAAGGAGGGTCGAAGAGGGGTAGTGGATGAGTTTGCAACCAAGGCAGATTTGAGGACCCTAGTGCTAACAGGGGGTGTAGACCAGTGACAGTTCTCCCAAGTGGGAGGGCTTGTTTCTGGACAGTACCAAGACCAGGTGGAGACCAACTATGGCTTTCAGAAATTCAACTGCAGATAGACAGCTCATCTGGGCTCAGCGGTGCACACCTGTAAATCCCAGGTGCTCTGGAGGAGAAGGCAGAATAATGGCAAGTGCAAACCCTGGCTGAGATGGTCTCGAAAAAATAAAGAAAATGAGATAAAAAATAGGCTGGGCACGTTGCTCAGTAAACCTTGGAATCTCTCTTCAGTACTGGATGGGGGGGGGCAGCTTCAATGCCCAGAACACAGTACCCCACTCCGCACTGTCTCCACTCCTCCCCCACGCGATCTCCTCCCAGTATCACTGCTCCACCTCTTCCTTTTCTTCCCACCATGGCTGCTCCCATCTGCTCTCCACTACATCTGCACTCTCTCCTACACAGAGACTGCAACTTACATGCCAGTCAGCTTGCCATTACTATAACAAATAGTTGAGACAATCAAATGAAAAATTTTAGAAAAGGGATTTTATTTTTGGTAGTACTTGATATTGAACCCTGGACCTTCATGTTGAGCTACATCCCTATTAACCTTTTTTTTTTTTTTTTTGAGATAGGATAATACTAAATCTGCTCAGGGTGGGTCTCAACTAGCAAATCTCCTGCCTCAGACTCCCAGAGAGCTGGGATCACAGCACACTTGGCTAGGAAGGGTGGTACTGATTTAGACTGTTTAGTCCATGATCCACTGGCTATGTTGCTTTGGACAAGGCACATACTGCTTTGGGAGGGCAGATGGGAGCCAAGCTGTTGGGAAGATTGCAAATTTATTCATTTACACTTGGCATTCTGAGAGAGAAAGCTACACTAGTGTATCATTTATATTGTCAAAGAAAAATGTCCTAGTGTACAGCAGAGAACTCTGTTTTTGTGGGGAAGGCTAGTTTACTTAAGGTGCAGACACTCTCGAATATGGTAAGCCGACAGGAAGTGTAGCTGTTTTAAGTGGCTATTCCATTCAGTTCTTTTCTTATCTGTCAGCACTCCACTACTGAGAGGCCCTTTAGCCCTGTCTTGTTTTGTTTGAAGACATACTCTGGTGATGGTGCCCAGATTAGACTAAAATTCCTGATCTCAAACCATCTTCCTCCCTCAGCCTTTTGAATGCCAGGACTACAGGCACATGCTATCATGCCTGGCCCAACAGTACTGTTACACACATCACAAGTGTCCTTACCTCTAGGGGAGTATGTGTTTATGTGATTATTCCCTCCATTATATATTATACCCCTTTGAAAGTAGGAACATTATCTCCTCAATCTTTCCATTATCCCACAGTCCTACTTAGAAAACTCATACTTGGAGGGCAAGGGTAACGTATTTTTCTGAATAATGCAGCAATCAGAATATCATCCTATCCAATTAATGAAATAATTTTTCAAATATCTTAAGGCTGGAGTGCAGCTTAGTGGCAGAGTGCTTGCCTAGTATGCATGATGTTCTAGGTTCATTAACCAGCAATAAATAAAATCAAAAAAATACAAAATGAAAAAGGTTTGATGTTTTTCTTGACTCTTGGTATTATATATTCTATGGGTTTGCACAACCCCTAGTGTACGGACTGTAGCTGCCATGAAAGTACCCCACACAGGACTCTCACTTCAGGTGATAATGATGTGATGAGGGTTCATCACGAGGTACACAGATGTACCCTTTTGGGGTGGGCAAGTATCAGAAGAGGGCAGCTCTCCCTATGTGGGGTGCACGAGTCCCTGCATCCCCTCTCAGCTTTACCCTGAGCCTCAAACTGCTTAAAAACTTAAAATCTCTAAGCCAAATAATTCTCATCTCAATGAGGTTTAATTGCTTCACATTGTCTTAAAAAAAAAAAAACCCTGTCATTTGTTTTGTCTGGTTCAGGAAAGCCACCCATGAGTGCTAAACCTGAAAGTTGCTGCTCTGCTGGGGGCCCTGGATCTTCTGCTTTGCTGATTGCTGTAGCTTTCTTGGGTCACAGTGGTGTTCTCAAAGCTTTCACTGTATTTTCAACTCTGACTTCACATCAGGATTATTCAGATGCTCGGTTTTCACCTGCAGACATTGCCTAGCAATATATAGGCAAACCAGGCATGAGGTTGTGTTCTTTTTTATAGTTCTGGCTGTAGAACGCAGGGCCTAGTATGTGACAGGAAAGTATTGTACCACTGAGCTATATCCTTTATCCCATACCTTCCTTTTCAAAAAATGTTTAAGTTCTTAATCATTATACACAATTGACTATCACAATATATTTATTTTATGAAACAGTGAACAAATTTTCACAACAAATAATAAGAGAATGACATTATTTTCAACTGATGAATGACTTAGAAAAGTCTGGTATTTATATGCAATAGAGTACTATGCTGCTATAAAGAAAGATAAACTTGAAGAATTTATAAGTAAAAGTAACTTAAGAACATAGTTCTAAGTTAAATAAGTCACACACACAAGCTTAAGTAAACCACCCTTTTTTTCCAAGATGAAATCTCACTGTGTTGCCCAGCCTACCTTTGAATACCTCAACTCAGACATTTCTCCTGCCTCAGCCTGCCAAGCAGCTGGGCCTACACCTATGCCCCACTGTGTCCAGTTGCCACAGGGATTTCTAACAAATTGCCTTGATAATTTTGACTTGTGTCTGTGGTGAAGACCAGTTTGGATACATATGCCTGGCCCAGGTGCACCAGAAGAGCTATTCTCCCTGGTCTGACTTGGTACTGACTCCACAGCCCTGCAGCTCGTCACACAGAGGCTGCAAGTTGCTCTCAATGGACTGATGGGGACACAAGTGTTTCACTGGCCAGCAAAGTGTTATTGTTTTTTTATTGTGAAATATTTCAAACACACAGAACAGTAGGGATTAAAAATGTCATAACAAGTCATAAATCTATAATGCAATCTAATCAGCTTATCACTTTGATATATATTACAAATTTACCTTACAATGATAAATAATACAGTACAGATTAGTAGAATCTTCTGTATTTCCTCCCACCTTCTCCAAGGACAACACCTGTATTCACCATTTGTCATTCAGATCCATATTTCACCAAGGGTATGAGCATATGTATTTAATATTGTGATTTTAAAAAATACATATATATGGTATCATACTCTGTATAATATTTTAAAGAGTTGGGCCAATATTTAAGAACTGGGATGTGTTACAAAAAATCAGATTTTTTGGCTTCTCTTGAAACAAGAAGGTCTGGCAGTGCTGGACGGGCTTTCTGGCACAACAGCGTCCCTTGCTGGGCCAGCGTCTTTGGCGTGACACTGTCCCACTGCTCACACTGCGCAGACATATGTGCCTGCACCTGGGCTGTGTCTCTTTGGAGGGGGGTCTGGCCCACATCAAAGGAACTTTGCTCCATTATCATTCTTTGCTATCTTCAAGGTCATTTCTCCTAAGTGCATCATGTCAAACATGTTCCTCTCTTGTGCAACTCTAGCTCTTTCCTGCTCTCTCCTTTTTTCCGGTTTCCACATTTACATATGTTTTACACATTCATATGCATTACATCTATATCACTTATCTATGTAATTTTACAAGTTTGTATATTACACACACATTTTACTGTCTACCCGCATATGTACACAAAATTTACACATATAGAATTTTGTGCATGTGTGAGCTGTGGTGCTGGAGATTGAGCCCCACAAGGCCACACTCACCCCAAGCTCTATTTCATTCCTCACCAAAGCTCTTTCTCTTGGAATTCTTGACATTAGTACCAGAAGCATACAGTTTTTCTTTTTTCTTTTCTTTTTTTTTTAAATTAACTTTGCCAGTCACCAATAAAAGAAGTGATTCATTTGACCAACAGACTAACCAACCCTGTTACTGCTCTGGGAACTCTGGCTCCCCTCTCCCAATTTCAGTTGTTTACATGTTTTAGTCATTGGGTGTTTGGGGGGGGCAACACGTGAGGGGTGTATATCTTTGTGTGTGTGTATGTCTGTGTGACAGAGAGACAACTGGGGCTTCAGAAGTCTAGACATTGGATAAAGCGGGCTTTTTCATAGGTTATATAATTCTTAAAGTCTGAAATAACTTTGTCTTCTATTTTCCTACAGCAGTAAGAAATGCATGTATACTTTATAGTCCTTAGAAACAGATTTACTGAGTGAGAGGCTGGGGGGGGGGTAGCCCAGTGGTAGAGCATTTGCCTAGCATGGGTGAGGACCTGCTTGAGTCTGCTGCATTGCCAAAAAAAAGTATCTACTGAATGAAAGAATATGATAAGTTAAATTGTGTTTCACCTTACTCTTCCTCCTTACAAGCCAGTTCAGCCCCTGGCCCTCTGTTATTTCTCAGAATATGCACAACCCAGGATCCTTTGCTTTATGAGGAGGTTGAGCCTGGTAGCAGAAGCATTTTAATGCAACTGGAAGAGTGGTTTCTGCATAGTTTTAGTGAAAGAATTTTTGAACAGAGAGACGTGAAGAACCTTTTAGACATCCTTCGTATTTGAGAAAATCTGAAGATGAGAGGGATGAACACAATATTCTCAGGGCTGTTCTGTACTTATTGAATATATTTCTCTTTATAGTTCTTCTAAGAGATACATAGCAGTAAAGAATACAGTTAATTTCAATATCATTCTGTCAAAGAAGACACTGTTAAGATTTAGGCAGATGATATCATCAAACTGTAATGGATGGTACACAGATGAATTTCTGGTGAAAGTCATTATCCTTTCTGGTGTTTTAGTCAATGGTACCCCTTGCTAAATACAGAAATCTTGAGGAGAGAGAGAGTAAGGCTTCTGTCAGCACCCAACTCATGGTCAGAAATTTCTGTGGCTAATGAAGAGGGATTCATTGGTTGCCCAAAGAGTTGTGTGTAATATAAAATACAACAGAAAATTCAAAAGCTGGTTGAAAAGAAATTATATCATATCTTTAAGTTATAATTTATACAAATTTGATCCCTTAAATCACACATGATAAACTTAAAAAGCAGTGCTTTTGTGGTAATTCAGCTTAACATAGATTTAAACCTCTCCATTTATGATTGGTAAATAGGTACTAAAGACACCTTATTACTAAACTGTGTTAAGCTTAATAAAATAGTATCACACCAGCTCTGGATTTTGGATAATAGTTCACATCAACTTGTTAGTGGAAAGTATGTGACATTTCTATCATTATGTTAAATATATGATGGGCTTAGTCTACATAGTTTGACAGATGCATAATTTATGTATATCTATACATATACATACATCATCTATATGTATATACATATATACACACACACACACACACACACACACACACTGGATTAGTACATATTTGGGGTGCATAAGGATTACTTTCGTTGTGGAAAATTGGTATGTGTACATAATACTTCTCAATTCTTTTTTTCTCCTTCCTTTCACCTTCCTTTTTTCTGTCAGCATCAGATTAATTTATTTATAAATCCAATTATCATAAAGAGAGATTAACAACCAGACTATCATGCCAAAAAACACATAAAGACATAAAAAGATTATACTAAATTAAGGTACACTTTTAGATACATTGTCCATGCTGGATTACACTAATTGGTTTTTCCTTTCTTTTTTTTCCCACTGAGATTAAGATATTCTTGAAATGCACTTTTCAGATGGACATTTGACACCTCTATACTTAAGTTTTCAGCTTTTCTTTTCCATTTAAAATAATATTAGAAACTGAGTTTAGCTCAGTGTGTTCTTAGTTGCATAAGGCTCTAGGGTTTAGTCATCAGTATAAAAAATAAATAATAAAATGATATTTTAAAATGTCATGTGATAGGTAATGTGAAGATGGGAAGAAAATGTGCAAAGGGAAAAAGGGAAGTTCAGGTAGGGGAAAGTGAAGAAGGGAAAGAGAAAAATTTGATAGTAAAAAAAGGAAATGAAGCTTATGTATATAGAGGTTGGGGTGATTGTAATGTATGTACATAATGTACCAATAGCATCAATTTTTAAATCCCCACCACAATGGAAAGTCTAGGTTTTGGGAGCATGGCGGCTCAGAATCAGTGGCTAGTTGTCACTATGCTTACTGCTAAAGCTAGTCCAAATCAAACTCACTGGGCTAAAGGACAAATCCTATAATCCTGCTGTTTTAGTTTCCTGGGGCTGCTGTTACCAAGTGACACAAGTTGGGTGGTGTAAATCAACAGAAATACATTCTCTCACAGTGTGGGTGGCCTGGCCTTCTCCTGGGCTACTGGGAATCCCTCCAGGGGTTACTGCGCACTACTACAGTGTGTCCTGTGGATCAGATTTGCGACCCTAGGGATCTGGCAGGACTGACTCAAATTTTCAGAAAACAGAATCTTGGAAAGCTTTGGAAGTGTAGTACAAGGAGTTCAATCCAATTATGTCTAACTTAAGCCCATGTCCTATCCGCCATGCTCTACCATCAATATAACTCAAATAATGCTTGATCCTTGTCTTTGGAAGCAATCTTTCAAATCAGATTTCAGGTTTTTCACACCTTTTCTCTCAAACAGAGTTACTAGAATGCTAAGTATGAGAGAATAGAGATGGAAAATATGGTGATTGGTTGTTTTCCTACCCCAGAACACCCATCTATTCCTCACCACTCCAGGGCAGTGACTGTTGTGTTATTATAAGTTAGCCATGAGCAAAAGACTATCTGTCAGTTCGGGGACTTCCTCTTCTTTCAAGAGATGAATTTCTCAAACATTTTATAAATTGCTTTCATGTAACCTACTTTTTAAAAAAATACACTGGGACAACTTGACTTTTAAAGGAATATCATCTGTCATCAAGTTCCATTTCTTTGCTTGTTAAATAGTTTTAAAATCAACTCTTTCATAACTATATTCAATATTGCAGCTTAAATGACACCCACTAACTCGACTATTGGAGCGGCTTCCAGATAGGTCTCTCTCTCCCTCTGTTTCCCTCCCATCTGTTCCACTGCTGACACTGCTGACTCATTCTGATACTGAAAAGCGAGTTTTCATATCCTTGACCATTTTTGTGCAAGGGTCACATTAATGTTGTCCGTACTGGCCTTGAACTCTTGATCTTCTGGCCTCCCCATCCTAAGTAGTAGGGATTATAGGCTCAGGCCACTGTACCTGGATTCTACATTTAAAGAGTGCTACAGGGTTTGGGATGTAGTTCTGTGATACACCACTTGCTTAACACATGCAAGGGCTTGAATTTGATCCTTGGTGTTGAAAAAAAAGTTATATTCATTTAACAAATGATGATTGTATGCTCTGAAGCCAGATATTGTTATTATAAGTATTGGATAACACCAGTGAAGTAAAAAGTACATTCTTTCCTCACAGATATGATTATCTATGTTTGTCCTCTATAATTTCATTATAAATCTCGGCAGGTAAGAACAACAACATGGATGGTGATGCTTTCATCTTCTTGAACCTCTACTATAGGTCAGCCATTACTCTAAGTTTTTCATGTATAAATTATGTCATAATAAGCTGAGTAGAAGCTTTCATTAAGCTATTTTTTGGGGGGGGGAGATCAGAAAATTGAAACTGAGAGGTATGTCTAAAATGAGAGATTTTTTTTTTTTAATTAGCATGGATCAGCCATCTGCTCTTAGATACTGCAAGTTTGTGAATGAGTGAATGAAGCTTATGGAAGCTCGTTGTAAAGCAGGTAAGTGCTTCGGTAACATGTTTAGGACATTACCATTTTATATACTTCACTCACCTATAGCAGGCATTTGACAGTGTCTGAAGATGTTTTTGACAGTTCTAGCTCCAGAAGAAGGGTGCTACTGGCATCTAGTAAATAAAGGGCAGCCTGTTTTAGTCTGTTCAGGCTTCTATAACAGAAATACTGTAGGCTGTGAAATCTATAGCCGCAGAAATTAATTCCTCATAGTTCTGAAGGTTGGACAGGTCCAAAATCAGGCCCTAGCAAACTGTCTCATAAGGACCCACACAAGAACTATGCTGCTTCACGGCCGGTGAATTCTAGCTGTCTCTCTCCCAGAAGAGTACTGCACTAACTCCCTCAGTTGTGTGGGACATTGGTGGAGGAGCGCAGTAAGTGGATACCTCGAGTTTGATCTCCACTACACAGGGCCGGGTTGGGGGGAGATTGGAGGGAGGAAGAGAGTTGAGGATTTTCCCTTTTCTTTCTCTTTTAGGTACTGGAGATCAAAGCAAAAGTCATGAATATGCTAGACAAGCACTACTCTGATGTGCTACAGCCCCTAGCTTTCTTCAAGTCTCTCATGACAGCACATATCCCACCACACCACAAACAGTGGAGCTTTTTGTACCACACAGCACAGCTGCTCACCTCAAGAGCTGTTGCCGCCTCATCCCAACGCACTTTGAAGGACTCTTTAGGAGAAAAGGAGAAAATGATTAAATAGGACGTTTCCTTTGCAACACAGATTTATATCTGACATTCATGTCGTAAAGTGGGGATTAGGAAGCCTTGGAATGTTCTTGGGACTGTATAGAAAACACGACGCTGCTGAGACCAATATCATGGGTTTAATTTAGTCTCCTAAAAACAACCAGCATTCTGTAGTCACAGGCCATATATCTGTCCCTAGCTGAACCCTTTCCAAATGTTACCAGCATGTCAACTTGCAAGATGGATGACTCAGGACAAAAACCATCCTTTGGCCACCAGTAACTGAGTTTAGAGATGAATGTCAGCTCTCAGTGGTTTTTGGCATTAGTTTTCTAGAGGATGATTAGAACAGGAAAAAAACATTTTCAAATTATATAAAAGCATTAGATTTGATTTGCGCGTTAATGTTTCCATAAACAATTGGGTAAAGAGAACTTAAACCTCGGAAATACGGATATTTAAGAGGTAATCAACTCACTCAGAATTTTCTGTGAAAAATTATTATTAAATTTAAATTGGAAGATGGTTGTGAGGTACTTTAAAGCACAACCAAAATATATTTTAATACATAAAGGACACATTCACTTAGAGACTTTCAAATACAGAGGGAAAAGTAAGGGCCTATGTTATTAAAGTACTGTGTAAACACCCACTTTATGATGTGTCTGTCAGGGTTTCTCAATGTCTGCACAATTCTGCGCTAGAGGTCTGTCCCTCTGCGTGATGGTCACAATGATTGGACCCCCTAAAACTTGTATGTTGAACCTTAACCCTCAGTGTAGTGGTACCAAGAGCATGTAGCTTATGAGAGGTGGAAAGGTCATCCTGGTAGCATTTGGAAGGCAGTCAGCCTGGCTGGTCTGTTACTGGGGAACAGTTGTCCTTTGTGGCAGACTAAAGGATCCCTATTTGACTCAAATCTGTGATACTCGTCTATGAGAGCATCATACTTTCTTACAAGGTCCCAAGGGCTTTCTTGGCCTTACTAATTCCATTTCAAGGTTTAATATAAATTCACGTGACATGATGAAATACAGACCCTTTATATGGTCATTTTTGCTTTTCCCTTCATCGAGCTTCTTTGGTTTTCTTAGCCACGTCTGAATTTCAGCTTCTGACTGACCCATAATGCCCTATGAGATTACATACATTTATCCTCGGTGTCTATCAATATTTTTTAGTAAATTTCTGAGTTTCTTCTGAGTTATCTTTCGGAAAAAAAAAAGCTTTAAAGGGTTCTTGGCACGTAAAGTTGTGCGATCTTTCTTAGAGTTTTTATTACTTTTATTACTGGCTCATTATTCTTCCCTCGTTGCTTCAGCAGTCTTTATCGAGAGAACCAGACAGGATCATAGGCCAGAGGACAAGAAGCCATACCAGTTCCCTGCTCCGACTCAGCTCAAGGCTAGCATGGCGTCATCTTGGTCATTTCTAGGATGGGAAACAGTCAACATTCACTGTTACATACGACATCTATAATTAGAAAGATCAATGGTTTTACCATAGTAATTTTAAGGATGAGGTAATTTCGGGGGGTGTTGAAAAGCAGCAATTAATGAAAACTCTTCAGTCCAGAGTATTTATGCCTCAGTGAATTCTTTATGTTTGGTCAAAGAAACGCCTGATGTTTGGCCTCAGTGTCTCAGCAGGTTAAAGTATCACCGAAGGATGCGGAATTGGAAGTGAGCTATTTGAAACCGGTCCATTTGCTGTGCTGGAGTCGAACCCAGAGCCTTGAGCTTTTCAGGCAAAGGCTCGTGCCACCCAGCTGCACCCCAGCCCCACTGCCTTGTCTTAACCGACAACCCTGGGATCTGGACGGCTTTGAACACACGAGGAACCGGGGGATTTAAGGAGCCCAGTTTCACTGACTAAGAAAAACTAGAAGGATTGAGATAAGATTGGACAGGGTGGGAAAGGGCTTTTGGCAGGGAAAGAGCCGGAAAGTTACAACTCGGGTTATTTTTTAACCTGACGCGGTGCAGGTGTCTCAGTCCCCAACTTTAAAAGAACTTAAGGTCCTCCGCCAGGCGAGGAGGCCTCCGCGGCGGGTCCCTGGCGGCCGTTCAACGACCCCGCCTCGGGGTCCCCGGCAGCGCCAGGAGAGCGCGAGGGTCCCGGACGCAGCGCGAGGCGCGGCGGTTCCACGGGGCCCAGCTCGGCGCGGCGAGCCCGGCGGCCGCCGCCTCCGCCCTCGCGTCCCCGCCTCCGCCGGCGCCGCCTCCTCCCCGCCCGCCGGCCTGGGCGCCCTCCCCTCGCGGCTGGCTCCCGCGGAGGGCGGCGGTGCCGGGCGGGTGGCGCGCGCCGGCCGCGAGGTGTCGGCGGCGAGGCGGGCAAGTTTCGCGCGGAGGTCGGCAGCGGCCCTCGCGGCATCATGGCGGAGCCGAGCGGCTCGCCCGTGCACGTCCCGCTTCCTCAGCAGGCGGCCCCGGCGACGGCGGCCGCCCCGGTGACAGCGGCGGCGACACCGGCCCCGGCGGCCCCGGCCCCGGCCCCGGCCCCGGCGGCGCCGGCGGTGGGCTGGCCCATCTGCAGGGACGCGTACGAGCTGCAGGAGGTGATCGGTGAGCCGAGGCCGGGCGGGCGGCGGGCGGCGGGCGGCGGGCGCGCTCCGCGGGCGGCTGGCTCCGCTCCGGGCCTACCGGCGCCGCGGTGCGTTATCCCCGGCGAGGGCTGAGCGGTCTCCGGCGATGCGCGCGGGCGGCGGGCGGCGGATGTGACTCGCACTGCGGAGAGCCGCATGCTGCAAACTTTTATCTCCGGCTCGCCGGGGCGCGGCGCGGGGGAACCGGCACCGCCGCAGCGCCGCGCACCCCGCCCTCCCGCGCCGGGCCGCAGCCCGGCCGGGCCACGCGGAGGGAGCGGCGGCTGGGTCTCGGGGCGCCGCCCTGGCTGCCGAGCCCGGTCGGCTGCGTCCTCGGGGACCTGCGGCCGCGCCCCCGCCCCCGCCCCGACCTCTCGCCGCGAGCCGGTGGGCCGCGCGGCACCGCGGAGGCCGGCGCTTCCCGCGCCCGGAGGATGCCGCCCTCCCTCCCTCCCTCCCGGCGGCCACGCCGGCCGCCCGCACCGTGGCTCTGCCCGGCGCCCGCGCCCCGGCCTCCCGCCCCCGCCGGCCGGATGCTGCGCGCTGGTCCACGGCCGACTGCTCGGCTGAAACCCGAGGCTGGCCTCGATCTGCTGCCGCCTGTCGCCTCCGTGCCTTCCAGTCGGCGCACACGGATCGCCTGGTCTTGCATTTTTAAATACCTGGCAAAGTGAAACGGCAAGAAGCCGGCACGACTTTTCCTTGAGCACGTGAAGGGCCGGAGGACTCGAGTGGTCCCTCCACGGAGAGCCTTCCCTGCCCGATCGCCCGGCGGCGGGAGTCCGGCGCTTAGGGAGCCGGCCTCGGCTCTAACCTTCTCCGTGCTGGGGTGGGATGTTGCGGACTTACTATCTTGCTATTTAACGGCAGGAATGAAAGACCTCAGGGCGTTTATCTGAAGTATTTTTTCCCTGACTTTCACTGTAAAAAATGTTTTCCACACCTTCTTTAAAAGATTACAATTGATGTGATTTCACTGTGTTTAAATGAGCCTTTGTCACTGGCTACCATGTGAATGACTGACCAGAGGGGACTTGTATGGGGGAAGGCGAAGGGCAGGACAATAACCCGCTGTAACTAGTGGCATCTCCAGACAGAACTGAGTATCTAGCTCTCTCATGACTTTCTCTAAAGACTGCCAAGAGGCGAGTCTTCCTGTCACTGCCCAGATTAGGTAACTTCGGAGACTTGTCAAAGCCCAGCGCTCTGCATGACAGACAGCCCTGTGAACCTGGCCGATGAGCCCCCAGCCTCACCCAGTGTGCCCCCCTGCCGTGCTCTTCAGGGTTGTGCCCTGAGTCTCCTGCACCCGGCTGCCTTTATGCGCACGCTCGCCGAGCCACGCCTGCGGCCCCCAGTTGCCTTCTTTGTGTCCAGAGTCTCTGCTTCCAAGGCCAGCGTTATCTTCCGAGAAGCCTTCTTTCTGGCTCTTCCCTGGTCGAGTGTTGTGGCTGCTTCTGGCCGTTTTTTTTTTTTTAACCTACCTCATAGCATAGTTTCTATGTGCTCAATAAGACTTGGAAGGCTCGTGGTGTCCCCAGCTTGTTGCGTCCTAGCAGTGTACAAATTAGGCAGTGGTCCCTCACTTGATCACGATGTCAGGGGACAAGGGTTTCCAAGGATTCTGCAGGATTGTGATGAGTAAGTCCCGGGAGAGCCCACACTAGACAGTGACCAGTGGGACAGATAAGGAAGCAGGAGATGCCTGAGGCACCATCATGTTTGAACTGGACTTTGGAGGATGAGTAAGAGTTTGTTCGGTGCTTACTTATTTCCATTGCTGCTTTCTCCATCCTCTGACCTCCAGTGTCCTATTTATCCTCTGTCTCCAAAATGTAGAGGTCACCCAAAAGTTGATGATGGCTTTCCTTAGAATTCATAAGGGTCCAGAGCAGGATTTATAGTAGCCATTCCATGTTTATTTAGTGAACTATTAGGGTTTAAAATGGGAGCTTTGTCGAGTTTACTTTTATAAACTACTTTTGTAAACCAGTGAATAGAATCTTAGTTCAGGGGGATTAATTGCAAGACCTCTTTGTGTTTGCAGTAACAGCACTGCTAATTATAGTTGGCCAATTTGATGGAAAAAATTTATGGGAGGAGCTTGAGAACATAAACACCTGCGTATTCTACCTCAGTCTTTTCTCTCACATTCATACTGTGAGAAGGGATTTTCTACATTTCTAAATTCGTGTCATATTTTCCAGACTAAAGGCGATGCCCTGGGTCGAAGCTCTGTTATTGAAAAATAAAATTGTTGGGATAGGGTTTTGCAAAAGCTTAATGTTTACAGATTACAAACCCTTTTCCATTTAGTGTTTAATGCTAGTTGAGTGATTAAGGGTGAACTTGTGGTTAAGCGCTTTTGCTTAAACATTACACGCAAGAAGTTAGTAGTTGAAACACTGAGCTAGTTTCAACATGAATGCCAGCTGACAGGCTTTGCGGCTCTCTTGCCACAAGGTAGGTGTCATATGATGGACTCTGGCAGTGTGAACTGCCACCAGCAGGAGGCTCGGAAGTGCCTGAGCAGAAAGCTGAGGCAAGTCTGGTGCTTCAACTTTCCGGCAGGCCAAGACTCTGCGCACTTTAACATCTTTTCCTTCTGGGCAGCGGTGGATCCCACGTGAGGGGGGAATAGGTTTCCTAGAATTCAGACAGAGCAGCGTCAGTTATTTGACTTCTTCTGTTTTAGTAGAACAAACACAGGATTTTCCAAGCCTAAAAATAAAGTTTTCTCTTTGCTGCATTGCAGTTCTGAGTGTTATAAAAGAGCAATAAAGAATTTGCAATGTTCTTATGAGTAATCTGCTTCAGAAGTTTATACATAACTTAGGAATGATGTGAAATTGGTTGGAGGGAGGTTTGCATTTAGAGAGGGGTTAAAGTGTGAAATTATTACATTCTTTCTTTCACCTCATATCCTCATATCCTTAGTAGATGTCAGATACTTGTTTCCTGCACAAGCAACTGCTCTTCTGAGACTTTTTCATTTGTTTGTACTCTTCATCCTCATTCATCTTTACTTCTTCTCCTTTTAATGCACCCCAGTATCCTTCCTTAGTAGAATAAAGGCCACTTAAATCATAAAGTGAAATGTTAAATTTGTTGGTAGCACATGGCAATACTTAGATTCTTTAAACAGAAATAGAAGCTGAATTATGGGAATGTTGGCTTGAGCATTCTTAGTAAAATGGAACAACCTTGATGAACTTTTTATTCAAGAGGCTCCAGTCTTTGCAGTATCAATTTCTGTAATTCTAGCAGTGCTGTTATCTTTGTGGATTTTCCTCTGAGAAGCACTAGATTCCTGCCTTAAAATGTCTGTCTTTCTTAGGATCTCTGCAGGACAAGTCCTTCTTTCTTTACATGGTCTTTTACACTCCATTTTTCCTTATAGTTTTATTGCTTTCCCTGGGTGGTGATTTGGAATGATCTAAAAGTGACAGTCACTGTGCCATCTTACTTAACAGAAAGAACTTGATTCCTAGGGTCCCCGTCCTGCTTGGACAGAGGGCTTCTTAGGAGTTTTTAGTCTCTCCTGAGAGTCATGGCTGATCTGTTTGGGTGCATTTTCCGGGACCCCTGTACCAAGCTGTGGCCACTTCCTGAAGGGGCAGCAGGTTGTCCTCCTAGAATGGGGTCTGCAGCCAGCCCTGGCGCTCCGCTTTTCTTTGTGCGCCCGGAGCTCCTGGGCAGTTCTATGGAGCACGGATTCCAAGTGGCTCGGTAGGTGTCCTGGGGCACTTGAAGGACAGCAGGGGTGACACTGGGCACCTCTGAGGTGCTGAGCGTGTCTTTTGGTCTCAGACCTTTACACTGGGGTGATTTACCACTGCCACTAGTCTTTTGACTTTGATTAGTTTGGCTTTTTTCTTTTTAAAAATAATACAGGAGGCCTGAGATGCTTGGCTGAAGACAGGGCTTTTAATCACTTTACAGACTGGGGATAGGTGGGGCGGAGATAGATATTAAAGTATGCATGTAGAGAGGTTTCTTTATATCTATGCTGGTAAAATATCTGTAAAATTACTTAATGCCGCCTGCATGCTCTATTGCTGAGATACACCCCAGCCCCATTTTAGGCATTTTTCATATATGTGATTCAATATATTCACAACAAAATTGCTCCTTTATCCTGCCCTGGTGGACACATGCCTATCTTTTCATCTACTTAAGGCTGAGGCAGAAGGATGGCAAGTTTGAGAGTAAAGCAGGCAACTTTAGTGAGACCTTGTCTCAAAATAAAAGAACAAAAAGGGGCTACAGATACAGCTTAGGGTTGTGTTCAATCTAAAATACCTAAAAAAAAAAAAACAGAAAAACAAACAAACAAACAAAAAAACCACTCCATTGAATATGCTGTTAAGTGGGAAAAATCTCTGGATGAAAAGCACTTTATGGAAGAGTGACTGCAGTCCTTGCTCTGTTGATGCATTGATTTGTGACAGCAATATACATTTTCCCCTGACTCTTGGAGTTTGTTGTGCTCTTCATATTTTGATGATGTTCGAAGACAAATTGCAGCACTACTGACTCTGGAGTCAGATGGCCTGGTCTCTTTCATGTCTTCCTACGAGGTCACTGGCATTTGTGACCTTGAGGAAATTACTTAGATGTTTCTGCTCAGTTCCCTCACTGGTAGCGTGAAGATGATAAAAATAGAGTTGTGAGAATCAGAGAATGTAAAGCTTTTAGAAGAGTGCTTGGCACTGGGCACCCTCTCAATTAGTCTTAGCCATAACTACTATAAACTCCGTTTGCTAATAGATTCAAGTTATCAGGAGAAAACACAGCACTGTCTTTGGCAAGACTTTGAAGTGGCTTGAAGAGTTTCTGCCCGAGAGGAAGGGGAGGGGGGAGCTGCCCACGTCTCCTTCCGGTGGGTGGCTGGAAGGTGCCAGGCCCAGGTCTGGCTTCTCCATGCTCCTCCACAGCCCGGTAGCGTTGCTCCTTGTGCTGTGGTTTGGAGGGAGCTGGAGAGACCTGTGGAGCTCCCGGTGATTTGGACAGCTCAGTGGTTTAGGTGCCAAATGGCCCTCTGACAAGTGGTGAGAGCATCCTGCGGGAAGGTTGCTGGGGAGGAGCAGCCCATTAGGGAAGGGCCCTGAGAGCGACCTGCTATGACTGCACTTTTCTTCCACCTCTGAGTTTGCCCTGGAGGCTGCCATGCTGGCAGGAAATGCTGCTGACTAAAAGAAATACTCACTGTTTGTCCCCATGAGTGAGAGGACAAGGACCTTCATTTTCAGATACAGTCATCTCTGTTGCCCCCTTCTATCTCTCTCTCATTTTGAAAGTGTTCTCAAGTTTCTTTCGTGTGTGTGTGTGTGTGTGTGTGTGTGTGTGTGTGTGTGTGTGTATGCATGCGTGTATGCGTTTGGGGAACCTGGGGATTAAACACAAGGCCTTGCTCGTTCTAGGCAAGTGCTCTGCTGCTGGGCCACATTCCTAGGCTTTGTTTAAAACTTTCAAGACAAGGTCTTGCTAAATTGCCTGGGTTGGTTTTGAACTTTCTGTCTCCTGTTTTAGCTTCCTCAGTAGCTGGGCTTACAGGGATAAGCCCCAGTGATAGTTTTCTTTTCTGTCTTAAAAGACTAATGAGAACAAAACAAAAACTTCTTCCTTCTCCCACTTGAAACTCCTTTATCTTTCCTTCCATACACAGCTAAACTGCTTGAAGGAATCTCCCAGTCTCTCACCCACTGCAATGTGCCTTCTGCCCCAAATGCCCAAGCTGTTCTCTCCAGAATCACTGTAACCTCCGGACCAGATTGTGGGCTATGCGGTCTTCAGTCTTGTCTCTGCAGAGCTGGACACCATCTTGCATCTCTTTCTAGAAGGGCAATAGCTTAGGCTGCCTTGCGCTTTCCGTCCGTTGTACTTCTGCTTCCCTGCACACTGAGGCCCGTGATCTGAGCCTGCTGATTATCTCCCTGACTGGGCCTGGGACTGTATTCGCATAGCCTGCGGCATGTCTTTGTTTAGGCCCTTCACAGGAACTTCATCCCTACATTTCCACTCAGTGTCTCCCACCCTCGCCTCAGTCCTAACCCTGCTCCTTGCTCGTGCACCATCTTCGTGAAAACCTTCAGCATGATGTATCCTGGTCGTCCTGAACTTTCTCCTCTTCACTGGTCAGGCCCATCTCTTTGCTCATTAGTTGTACATGTTCTTCATCCTTGACATTTTTGATCTGCCCTGACTCTCCATTTGGCCACTACTGGTGTTGCAGTTTATACCTGGATGTCCCCCAAAAGTGGCAGGTGCTGAAAAGTGGGGCTCCTGAAAAGTGAGTGGATTTGGGGCTGTCTGGCTAACTTACTGTTAGGAGATGGGTCTGGTTGATAAAACATGAACCAAAATAAACTTTTACCTCTTTGAGTTGTAGATATTGGGTAGTGTGTCTCAGCAGTGCGACAAATGGTTTAGTTCAACCCCTTAATTGAACTTAGGGCCTTCTCACTAACATTCAGTTCTCCAACGCTTCCATTTTTTTGTTTTTAATTTTGACACAGGATCTTACCAAGTTGCCCAGACTGGGCAAGAACTTGTAGTCATCCTGCCTCAGCCTAAGTGCTGGGATTACACATGTGCATCATCAAACCCAATTCTTATGAGGACTATAGTAATAATGTCCTAATCTCCATTCCTCGTGTCCATTATGCACTGCTACCAAAATAATGTTACTCTACCAAAATTTTTATTGTTTATTTTATTTTTGTTGTACTATTCCCAGGCTTAAGCTCCTTCAGTTGCCCATCACCCTCAAGAGTTGCTGCTCTAAACACAGTGATTAAGCCTTGTTGGAAATGTTGCTGGCCTCTCTTTCTAGAGCTACATCTTGTCATTTCCAGCCTCAGGACATACTCTCCAGCCAGTAGAGTTCTGTTGCAGCTGCTGCAATGCTTCCCCAGCCTATCAAAGAAGCGTCTCTGCTGGGAACACAGTTCTACCATCCTCTCATTTGTGTAACTTGTTGCATCCTCTCTTCTTTCCAAGTTTCACCCTACTGAAGCACAATATGTGTGCTGAAAAGTGTACATGTGCCAGTGTTTCTCTTGGCGGGTGTCTAACAACACTCGGATCAGGATCCGCTTTTAAGACCCCGAAGAAGTGATTTCTCTTCTAGAAGCCATCTTTGTTCCCAGAACCGTCTCCATGCGGCCTCTCTAGAGATGTTGGATCTTTCTCATGAGTGGGCAGGTCATTTCCGGCATACCTGATGTGGCCCCCAAATACTAAGTCCTTGAGGACAGAGTCTATCCTCTCCATACCTCACACTTTATATTAAATATTTGGTAAATGCTTTCTGGATGAAGAGCTGAGTTCTGGGGCCAGACATTCCCTTCCTTTTTTGGGAAAGGCACATGGCCTGATATCTGAAAATTCCCCTCCCTGGATCCTGAGGATTTGATCTTGCTTGTGGTTAATGACAGCACTGACTCAGTTGCGTTTGGGCCAGTCAGTTTAAGGGGCTCATAGAAATTAGTTCATTAATCCTGAAGATCAAGAGTAAGCACTTTGAGTGCTTCTCCCTGCCCGTGTTTGGAGCAGGCAGAGAGGCCTGGCTGACTTGAGAACATCGTGGCCTGGGATGTCTGCAGATTGCAGAAACCAGAGTTTCCTTCTCACAGATGGAAGGTCCGGGAAAGGGTGTTACCTATACTTCTGAGGTTATTTAAGCAACAACAAAAAAAAAGCCCAAGCTTTTTTGGAACCCTCACGTTGAAGCTTAGAGGGGACTCTTGCTGGGGCTAAATCAGGACTATTGGAAATCAGGGACATGAAGTATAGGTAGAGAATTCCAGAACAGGGTTTTACAATAGCTGGGGTTCTGGGTACTGGATGTTATTTATACCTTTGTTATGATAATACGGGAAAGGTACGTATTAAGACCAGGGACTGTGCTTTTCAGGTCAAAACCAATACAATGGTGTATCTTTTGGGAATTTTTTTTTCCTTTCCTGTTTAATACAATTCCCCATGTCATCATAGGAGGTTTTATTACCTCCCCAAATTTTGCTTAAATTACATCAAACAACTTCTGGATACTTGAAATGATTCAAATATTTCTTTTCCCAAATATCATATTCTTTTATTAAGTCTTTGATTCTAGAGAAGAATTCAGTGTATTAATTAAAAACGCATTTCAGACTTGGCTTAACTGGAAAGCAAAAGAGAAATAGTATTTTAGAGAATGGATTGGCACGGCTTTATTTCTAGAATTGATTTAGACACACACTTTGGAATGCAGTGTGAGTAAATGCTGATGTATTTCCAGTTTCTTTTTACTTGCCAAACAGTTATTTGAGATAAACTCTGGCGTGGCTTTCAGAAATGCCTTGGACATTGAGGAAGCAGATGAATTGACCTTTAAACTGATTGTATATTTTGATACACAGGAAGGCACCATTTAAAGAGAGCTAGTAGAGACCTTGGCATTTATTTTCGTCTCTGATTTTATTTCAGACTTCTTCCAGGTGAGCGGTGCTTAGTGTAATAGTAACTCTCAGAAGCCTAGAAATAGAGGTGCTCTTGTAGTTCTGTCACACAAAACTGTAAAATTTGGTGACATTTATGGGATTTCAACTTTATAACATTTAGTCATGGTTGGAGCTGTTTGCCAGAAAAACTTGACAGAAAACGGATGACTTTCTACTGTGTAAATGATAGAACTTATTTTGGGGAGTGTTTGGGAAGCTAGTGACCTGTGACGATTTGAGATTTCTTATCTCTCTGCTGATGGTGGAGGTCTCAAAAGAGACAAGATACACTTGAACTATTTGTTTTAGGGGTTGCAGAAAGTAATGTTCCAGTTACTTTCTTTCTTGCCCTGCTTAGTTCAGTGATTGAAAACAGGATTACATTTCTGGGTTGATGCCTTGACCTATATTGTATTGTTTAAATTTTAATTTAAATCATCTAGTCCCCCTCCCTTCCTCCCTCTCTCTTCTTTTCTTCCTTCGCTATCAATGCTTGTGTTTCCTGCTGCTGAATTATGAGTGACTCAGGAGGCAGAGGAAGAGGGGCAGCAAAAGAGGGATCCTGGGGAAGGGAACGACAACTCACTACTGGCTTTTGTAACTCAGTTCCCTGGTAGGAGGTGAGAGTTGGCAGAAGCATATAGGGAGAATCAGTTTTGGAAGACGTTGAGGCACCCCTGCAGTGCCTTCGTTTTTATACCTGAAAGCAAGGTAAAGTTGCAGTACCTTGATGGTCCCAAAGCCCTTAAGCTTCCTGGCTCATGAGTCCCACCTAGTTCATTATGTTCTTCTACTTACGTTACACAGTTTCCTTGTTGGTATATTTTCTTGTTGATGAAAAGGGAGAAATTATAAGTATTATTGCCTCAAACCATTGTTAAGTTACAGGCTGGGGATCTGGCTCAGCAGTAGAGGACTTGCTTAGTGTGCATGGGGGTTACAGCCTCAGTACCTCCCCAGTAGACTTGATTAACTGCCTTTTCAATGGACTACATATATATCTGAGGACATATTTACTGTGTCAAATCATAGCGAAATCTTATTTCTTTAGAGATATTAAAATTATTTTTATCTATCTTTCTTCATCAGGATAATTGTTTATCTAAGAAGCCTATTTATACATAATAAACACGTAATACCTTCATTTCAATCCTTTTCTCTTACCCAGTCTATTTCAGTTGATTTTATTTTTAGTCTTTGGTTGTCAGTGAGGTAGAGGGGTGTGTGTGTGTGTGTGTGTGTGTGTGTGTGTGTGTGTGTGTGTCTAACAGACACACTTTCAGGGAGCCCATTGTACGCACGGGTGCTGGTCCCGTCCCTTCTGCCAGGCTGGAGTTGTATGACTGAGTGCTAGCGGAACCCAGGAGGAGTGTCAAGGTCTCCTCTACAGAGCCGTTAACCGGATATGGCTATTTAAATTTAAAGTAAGTAAAGGTGAAGGAAAGAAAGTTTTCGGTTGCTCAGGAGCTGGTTGTGGCCCTAATGTAGAGACAGACCCCCTCAGGGTCATCGAAGGCCTGTGGGGTGGTACTCCATGGCAGTCCTCAGAGGTGTTGTGCTGCTGTTATTACTTGGGGAAGTAGCAGGCGTCCACCTTCCGCCCTGGTGGCTCATTTGCAGAGTACAAAGTGGAGATAGGCCTCTGGAACCTGGTTTGTGTAAAAATCTTTTTCTTTCATTCTGTACCCTATTTGAAAGCTAATCACATATGTCAGGAGAAGAGCTATTCCTTTGTGTGTGTGGTAAAACAGTGTTTCAGGGTGATAGTTTTAAGGAATATATTTAAAAACATCTGGTTCACTTAACTCATTCTGAAAATGTGATTTCTATAAACATAGAGATTCTTCCCAAGTGGAATCCAGTATTATCAGTAGCATCAAAATCTTACATCTCCTGCGGAGTGTGGTGGTGCACGCCTGGAATTTCAGCTCCCCAGGCTGGGGCAAGAGTTTCACAAATCTAAAGACAATCTGGACCAAACCAACAAACAACCCAGAAAGAGAAAAGGCTGAGTATGTATCCTGAGTCCAATCCCTAGTACCACTAAAAAAAAGTTATATTTCCTTAAAAAAAGTATTTCAGAATTCTGGGGTTGATGTGTTGGTCAGGATCACTTGGGGTTACTGTTTATGTTAGGGAGACCTAACCTGTGCTGGGAGCACAGGCTGAGGGAGAACATGTACTGAGGTCCTCGATGTGATTCCTGGCACTGTACCCCCAACAACAAAAACCAAACCAAACCTCCACTAAATATTTTTCTTTTGTTGGATGAAACTACAAAGAAGTTCTGATATTAACTCTACTTCAGAGAATAATAGTGGACTAATTTAAGAGCCTTAAAAGGTGGGATTAAAGCACCATTGCTTCTATCCCCTTGAGTCTGATCAAAGGACTAAGTGATGGTTTAGCTGGATTTATAGATCACAAATCAGGTAGAACAGTGCGGAAGGCAGCATTTCAATAAAAATTAGAATGAGCCTTACTATTCTGAATTCTGTATTCAAGGCAAAGATATGAGTTTTGTTAGGAGATCTTAATGATCAGGGGTGAAAAATGTCTGAGTAGGGAGGTTGCTGGGTGCAATTTTGGACAGTTTAGAAGGGATCTGTAATTTTTTTCCTTTCATGCCCTTGAGTGATGGGGCTGTAACAGAGAAGGTTTTACTCTGTAGTTGTTTACGTTTTTTTTGTTGTTGGCTTTTTCTTGGCGATACCTTTTTAAGTTTCTGGAGTCCCAAACTCAGTGCTTGACTTGAAGCAAGAGTGGTTGTGGAATCATTTTTAATATGGTTCCTCTCCTTGAAGGTTTGGTGACTGAGATGGGGCTGATGACAGTGTTTCTGTGCAGCTTCAGATTGTGATCTTTAGGATGAACTTAAGATAGTGATATCTTTGGTCTAAGTCAAGATGAGGGCTGGGTTGTTTACCTTCGTGAAATAAACACTCTTGGGTTGTTTGGAAACTCCCTCCGAGCTGAGGGATGCTCAGCCGTCCTCTGATGGTTGTCACAGAAGCACAGGACTTCTGAAGGCTGGGATGTCAGGTACTGTTGTTGAAAGCCAACTAGAAGCAGCTGATATGTGCTTAAACAGTCTCAGAGAAGAAGGGGTACTGAATGATGTTCAAGCAGCAGATCGGTCAAAGTTACACTTTGTAACTGATGCATGTAAGTTGAAGTCTGTTTAGTTCATCATATCAAAATTAAAATTACTTTCATCTGCAAACAGTTGTTGAGAATGAAATATATGAAGCTTTGCTTCTTTCAGGGAGCCAGGGCAGGGAGGTATCCCTTTGACACTACAGTACTTCCCCATTGTTCTGTTGTTTTTTCTTGTACTACCTGGAGACTGAACCTAGGGCCTTATCCATGCTACACAGGTGCTCTATCATGAGCTATACCCCAACCACCACTTTAAACACTTTTATTATGAGTCTTCCTAAGTTGTTTATATTGGCCCTGAACTTGCCCTTCCCTGATCTTGCTGGATCTTCCTTCCAGCACCCATTCTTCCTTCTTCCTGCCTCAGCCTCCTGAATAGCTAGGATTATGAATGTGTATCACCATGCAAGTGCCCCCCCACCCCAATGTTTTAAGCAGTGGTTAGTTTTATTGAAATAAGTATTTTATCTTTTTCAATTTTTAAATAAAAGTTTAAAACATTTTTGACTGTACTGTGTGTGGAACCCAGGGTCTCATGTTTGTTAGTCAAATGCTGTACCACTGAGCTGTGCTTCTAGCCCCAGCTTTTGGTGTTTACTTGTGGTAGGGGTTACTAACTATTGCTCTACTGTTTACCCTGGTTGCTCTAGTCTTACTGATGATAGGTTCTATAGATTAATTTGCTGTGTAAGCTAAGCATTAGAGTGTTTGCTGTAAAGTCGGCTTCAGGAATGTATAAAGTACTAAAAAATTTAAAAATGTTCATTCTGATTTGACATTTGAAGGGGAGTGTGATCCTTTTTTAGCCCGGAGGTGTTTTCTTCCAGACTTTCTTAAAATTCAACACCACATTAAAAATATAGATTGTTTGTATGCATATATAATTATAACTCCTGTCACCTAGAAGTCAGGGAGGGAGCCTGGGTCTATCACAGCCCTAAAAAATAACATGCTGTCTTTGTTTCTCTTTTAAATAGCAGATTGTTGCTTAGATAATTAAGACAATTTCTTTACTTTGAAGTTAATCCAGCAATATTTTACTGCTTGTTTTCTTTAAAGGATTGCCAAAAGGATTAGGCACCTGGTAATATTACTGGCAGAATTAGCCCATTTTCTTTAGTCTATTGTATACCAGTGGCAGAAGTAATGGAAGGAAAGGAAGAGAGTATGCAATTAACCTTATATTAAATTGCAAGAATTTTCAGTAAAACCTCATGCTGTAAAATATTATACACGTTTAAAAACATAAGAAGAGGGCTAAGAGTTATTTTTATAAAGTTAAAGATTTAAAAGCTAACAGACTTGTTTATTCCAAAGGGGAGAAACTCTGGAGATGGGGTCAAACTGTAGAGAATCCTTCTGTGGTTGGCTAGTGTCTCTCGCACACAGAAGGAAGGAGAAGAAAAGAACGTTACTTATACTTCTGAGATTATGAAATCTTCCAGGCTTATTTTAAACTTTCCAAGTATGTACAAAAAATAACAGATTATAATTACACAAAATTCGGGCAATAGAGATGAATAGGAAAGGGAGGAAAATCAGCAGTAATCTTATCACCCTTGATTACGTTAGTATTGTTTGAATTTTGGTTTTAGGAGCCCAAGTTCACATAAGATAGGACTTTCAAAAGAACGTGTAGGTTTAAAAATGTATTTTAAAATTTTTATTAGCATGTGCTTGCAGTACATAATGATTACATCCATTGTGGGGAATTGGTACTTGTACATAACACATCTTAATTTTTTAGAAATTTCTTCTCTTCTCCTCCAACTACTTTCCTTAAATTGATTTTTCTGGAAATTGCTATTTAAAAAAAAAATCTCAGTATTTAGCATTTAATTGGTTTAGAATAATAAAAATAAAATAGCTTTAGATACTTGTTTGGACAAAATGAATTCTTGAGCAACACCAGTAGTCAATCATAATTTAAGACTGCTACAAAGAATGAATGTTTTTTCTCATATTTAAATGCTTTTCACAAAATAAATTGAATACAGTCAAACCTCATGTCTGTGTTTCAGTTTAATATTTTTCATTTTGAGATGGGAGGTGGTCTCTCTTACTGTGTTGCCCGTGCTGGTCTTAAACTTCTTCTGATCCTCGTTTCACCCTCCTGAGGACTTGGGGTTACAGGCATGTGCCGTGTTATGGAAGGTACCCATTATACTTTGCCTTTTTTCCTCTGGTACTATTGCAACACCTTTTTCTGATACTTGGTACTTTCCTTATTAGAAGTACAGTCATTGCACAGGAAGTTGACATGCAGAAAGAAACTAAGAGTAAGTGAGTTTCTGGGCTGGAGGTGTAGTTCAGTGATGGAATACCTGCTCCCCTGTGCAGAACCCTTGGTTGTGAGTTTGATTCCCAGCACTTAAAGTAACTTCCTTGTTATTTGTAGGTGTGTTTGAATAAAGTAATGACTTTCAGATTTTGTACTAACTTTTCATATGAAGCCTAGAGCTAAAAGTGTGAGAATTTTCCATATTGGTTAAATATGTGATTTTTAAAAATAGAAGTAGCTATCTAATTTTGTAGGTATGTAGAAGAAATGAATCTCTGGAGATTTAATTTCATGATGTTAATCTTTAATTTCTGGTCTATTAAATTTCATGGATGTTAGAATATTTAGGAGAAAAGATAATGATTGGCATGACCAGCTTTTGTTTTATTTAAAAAGGTTCTTAAATTACAATGTTATAACCAGCTGAGTGTGGAGTAGCTGAAGTGAACAGTCCTCACTTTAATCTGTGACTGCTTTGATATCCTTTCAAATGGCTGTATATGCACACATGCACATGTATATTTTTCTAAAATGTAGAAGTTAAGCATGCAATCATTCCTATTGTTTTATAACTTACAAATTTTATTTTTTCAAAGTGGTGCACCTATGACTGGTGTATTTTCTATATATATTTGTACTAGAGTGTACAGCTATTTGTCATAGATCCACCCCCATTTTAACACACTCCTATTCTGGATCCGTTTTGGTTCAACGGATGCACTTTAGTGTATTTAACCAGTTCTTGTATTGATGAAGTTATTAATTATTTCTAGACTTTTCACATTTCTGTGAGGTAGATGTCTAAAATTGAGATTACTAGTTTAGGTGATACTGCATTTACTTTTGCTGAATATTGTGAAACTTGCTTGCAGTTGGACTGATTGAGTACTTGCTTGTTTGCTCTCATTACTGGCTTTAAAGCTTAGAGGAAATTAGAATGAAAAGGCATCTTGGTTTATCCTTTTCTAAAGCTAAACCTAAAATCTCAAAGACCAGGAGGGGAAAGCAGTGAGCAGGGTGGTAGTGGGTTAGAGAGGAAAAACTGTGATCTGATTTGGTAGAGTGGAATTCATACCATTTTATGGAACAGAAATGAAATGTCATGAGGTTTTCTTACTATGAATAAATTTATGGGAAGATTTTGTCATTTGGTGAAAAGCCTGGATTACAGAATATAATAGGCCATTAACATATCCTCTTTATTACAAGGAATAGGAACTTACTAGTTACCCAAGACATGGGGCTCTCTTTGTACGGACAGAATTGGGAATAGGAATCTCATCTGCAGTCCCAGGTTTGGCAGCAGCCCAGGAAAAACTGAACATCTATCTGTCTAGGTCTTCAGGGATTGTAGTAAGAGTGAACTCTCATGGACCCTGGAGGAGGACGCAACCACAGCAGTGGGAGGTTTTGCATCCTTATATTCAGTATGATATAAGCTTGGCATACATGCGAGTGAGGCTGCATTTGCTTTTGTTAGTGAGGGCCTGCTTCTCTTCCTGTTAGTAATGCTGTTTGTACACTTCTTCACTCTTATGTAGCTTCTGCTCAGTCAGAATTTGGTCCACTGGGGCTGGGGATTTAGCTCAGTGGTTCCGGCGCCTGTCTTGCAAGCGCAAGGGATCCCCAGTAACCACATAACAGTACTGGGCATGGAGACTCACTCCAGCAGCAATCAGTACCACATACCACAGTGCCGGGCATGATGGCTCAAGCCTGTAATCCCAGCACTCGGGAAGCACAGGCAGGATTGCTGTGATGTGAGTTTGAGGCTGAACTCAGGGCCAGCCTGAACTACAAAGCGAGACCCTGTCTCACAAACAAACAAACAAACAAACAAACAAGAAAGAATTTGGCCCACAGATAATTTGTCACAGTCCATCCAGTCCCCCCCCCCCTTTTTTTTTTTGCACAGCTATGGCTGCTACCTGCGGAGTGCTCTTATTTCCCAACTTTAATCTCCAAGAGTAAAAATCTAGTCCTCACTAGGATCCCTTCACGGGACTTCCCTACACTCAAATATCCAGCTTGGATTAGGGCTTAACATCAGACCTCTGACTAAGAAGCGACTGAAGGTGTGGCAGGCACTGGGACTTGAAATTTGTGTAACATTGGCATTAGGTAAGTAATGGACCACCTATCTGAGATAGCCCTGGGGGCAAGTGGGAGAAGGACAAAGAGTAATTATCAACCCTAATCAGTAACACGTAATTATGATCCTAGTGGACATTTTGTTAGAAAATTTGTGTACTTGTGCTTAAAGAGCAGTTCATTCTTTCAAGTCGGTGAATACTTTCCTTGGAAGCAACCTGTTTCTCCATATGGAATGTAAAGCCAAAAATGTATGCTTAGCACCACTATAAATTGCCTCCAATTCTGAAATACTGATACCTGAATCATGAGATATGGTCTCACCTTTTCTGCGTATTTAAAGTACTATAAAGTAGCTTGTACTGTTTATGTCACAACAGTTGGAACCTCACCCCACAGGAGGAGTTCAATTTCTTATGTCAATTGTTTGTCTTACCATTATCTTCTCTACGGATTGGTCCCTTCCAAGTCTTGTGATGTACTTGATAGTTGGGAGGGTCAGGGATGAAAGACTATTTCTGTACCTCTCAGGATTTCTGGAATCCAGATCCTTTAAGGAATCTGGACGATTTCCTCCTGAGGGTCACTGACAGGAAACCTCCTTCCCATTCTCCTTCCACCCCACCCCTCTGCTCACCTTAAAGCAGTGGCCAGCAGGTGGAATGTTTCACTGACTCCGAAGGGTGGCATCTTTGGCTTTGGTGTGTATATTTCTTAGAATTCCCTACAATAGTTTCCCTGTTAACTTCTGTAAATAAAACTCATATTCTTAAAGTGCTTAAAGTTTGGATTCAGCTCTCTTGGACGTATCTGACTTGAGAGGCAGCATGTAGGCTCTTGTTTACCAAGATGTTGTTTTGATTATTATTTTGTGAGACCTTCTGTGGGGTAAAAAGTGAGGACCAGCATAGCTGGAAGAGATGACTACAACATGTAATTGTGTTTTAGAAGGTTCCTTCTCATAATATTGAATTCTTTGTTTTAATCTGCTTAAGAATTCCTTTAATATGTAAGTAAAATTAAACATTATTTTATTAAAGACTGTGCAACGCTGTTTGTTCTTTAGGAGAAAAATCTTTTAAATCCTTTTTGGTAAGGACATGCACAATGTAAAGCCTTCATTTTGACAGTCTAGTTTAGCTGATAGGCATGTTAATCTCTATTTGATTGCTTCGGTGGGGAGGTGGAAATGACCTCGTGCTGGTTTAGGGTATATTTAGAAAAGTATTTTCTTTTAGTTTTCATTTTGTGAAATAATAAAGTAAAAATTTCTGCCATTGTTTTATTATAGATTTGACTGTTTATCTGATCACTACATTGGAATAAAATGTCCACACGTTTTCCTGTATGGCTGTGTATATCTCTTTTGTTTATCCTTTCTGGGGATGGGATTTATCAACACATAGTGTAATGTGTTGGTTTCTCTTCATCAGTTACTGTAGCATGACTGGGTTCTAAGAAAGTGAATTTTTAAAACAGAATCTTCTTTTCTATTTTGATTTAATTTCCATTACACTTTCCTTTTCCCCCTTGGAAGAGGCAAAGTGGGTGTGAATATGATTATATATAGAACATATAACTATACATCATGTTTTTGCTTTATGTATATAGAGGCAAAAGATACGTGTGTGTGTGTGTGTGTGTGTGTGTGTGTGTGTGTGTGTGTGTATGTGTGTATGTATAAAATTATAGCTGTCAGGAAGATTCACATGTAACAAAAGCTGACTTTGGGAGAATGAGTCATTTGATATACAGTAGTCACTGAGAAAAATATGCAGAAGACTTGCCTTCTCAGGGAGTATGGAAGAGCCATTCACACTGATGAGGTGTGCACTGATCGCACTGTGGGCCAAGCACGAGACCAGCACTTGACCAGGTACCTCCTTCTTACCTTGCAGGTGGAAGTTTGGCAGTCACACAGCCTGTGGAAGGTCACACCCTGGGGTCTGAACCCAGGCATGTCTGGTCGCAAAGGTCCTACCCTCCCTTTGCCTCTTCTCTTTTGGTTGTCTGTTCTGCCCTTGTCAGGCCAGAGTGAATTTCTAAAAGATCCTTGTTTTGACAGTGGCATCGCATGGCAGGTAGAGTAGAAACTTACAAGTGAGCCCCAGTTCTGTTCCCCTGGCATCATTTACTGGTTTTGTGACTGAGCCAGTTATGTGGCCTTGCTGTGTTTCATCATTAAGATCAGGAGTATTGTATTGGTTTGCAAAATTGTTATAAGAATTAAAAATCATGAATATGTCAAGTACAGTGAATAATAATAATTATGGTGGTCATAGAAATACCATTTAGCCCTGAGGAGTGAGTAGATTTCAGTGCCTGGCCTGGTATAAAGGCCTTTCTTAGTCTCTTTGATCTTGCAAAAATGCAGTGAGAGATTTATTTATTGCCACTGTGATTATTTTATATAGAAAATACTCATTATGTGAAGGTCCTTATTATATGTATTTTCTACATCAGTGTGCCTTTACATTGGTATGATTAACTGAAAATCAACTGACTAGGGAACACACTGACATTCAGTAAATATTAATTAAACACCTACTATATGATACTTTAGGTAGGTTTTCCATTTAGGTTAGCTTGCTTGTTTTCTCCATTCTCTGTCTCTTTCTCTTCCTCCCTTTTCTGTCTTCTTACTCTTTTCTTTGTAGTACCAGGGATTAAACCCAAGGTCTGCTCAGTGAACTACATTCCTAACCTTTCCCCTTGCTGCTTTTGAAACAAATTCTGTAGGGGGTGAGGATTTGTTCAGTGGCACTGAGGCTACCTACCTTGCAAGTACAAGGTCCTGAGTTTGATCCCTGGTGAGGAGAGAGAGCGGACAAGGTCTCACAAAGTTGTCTAGGCTGGGCTCGAACTTGTGATTGCCCTACCTCAGACTCCTGGAGGGATGGGATTATACGGCATGTACCACCTTGCCTGGCTTTACTTTTTATTTTAATGGTGACTTTTTTTATATGATCATCTACTGTTTTGACAGGTTTCTTTTGAGAGTTTTGGAAAGAATTACTCTTACCATAATTCAAGCATTTATTTAGACATTTCATAAATAGCGAACTGGTAGAAATGTTTGTATTCCAGGTCTGTTTTTATGTCCTCACAATAGTTAATGCCACTATATTGGTAGAAAAAGCTCCAAAGATGATATGAGAAGATGAGGAATCCTTTAAAATGCTCTGTACTGTCCTGTCAGCCTTTCTTCTGTCATACAAAATACTTAAAAATGCAGTTGATAAATCAGAGTGGTAATCCTCATCTGCCTAATCAATGATGGGGACTGAAAGGTGTAGAACAGTTATTAGCACTCATGCTGAAGTGTTTACAACTGTAGGAACACAGAATTTGGCAGAGATTTCCATACCAAATGGAAAAAAACAAACAAACAGAGAAACACACAAAAAGCTATAGGGTTCTGGTCATGTGGTTCCCAACATCAAAACCAGAATTTAAAAATCAGCCAAAATAGCAGACTGTTAAAAATTTTAAAGAAACAAAAATAGCTGCAAACATACCCCTCTATAAATATGCCTGTAATCTGGCAGGTAGTGCAAGACAGTGTGTGGGCTGGGAATCTTCCTGCATGCCGGAGAAAGTGGAGCCAGGCTTCTCAGATGAGTGAACGCAAGGCTGGGAGAGAGGGAGAGTCCGGTGCTTTGACAGGTTTGAGCAACTTGGTCTAGAGGAAGAGCAGAATTTCTGTCTCCTGCTTTTACTAGAGGGGACAGATGATTATCCTCCATTATTTATTTGCTCTTCGTGGAGCCCTGGTGAGTGTTACAGGCCCTGCTACATTTTGGTGACATAAAGAGGAAGTTCCCTTGGGGGACTGACCTTGAAAAACTTGGAAGGTTGGCAGGAGAGAAACAGGGAAGTGATTATGTCCAGAGAGGTGAGGTGTTTCTCTAGTGGAGATGTGTAACATTCAGAAATAATCACCCATCTCTGCAGTCCTGCCTTTCATCATCATCTGTCCAGGCCTGAAGGAAAGGATTTCAATTCAGTTTGCAAAATTCTAGCCATTCACTTTGCAAAGATTGTTGGAAGCCAATTGAAATGAGAGATAGGAGTACATTGGATTGGTCAGACTTGGAAATTTTGTTTATAAAAATAATTTCTGGGGCTGGGGATATAGCTCAGTGGTTCCGGCACCTGTCTTTTTTTTTTTTTTTTTTAGGTTTTTTGAGACAGGGTCTCGCTTTGTGGTTCAGGCTGGCCCTGAGCTCAGCCTCCAACTCACATCACAATCCTCCTGCCTCTGCCTCCCGAGTGCTGGGATTACAGGCGTGAGCCACCACGCCCGGCACTGTGGTATGTGGTACTGGTTGCTGCTGGGTGTGAGTCTCCACACCCAGT